>JAWZYT010005291.1:0-2500 GCA_034508575.1 Petrolisthes manimaculis
TAATCAGCTATTTAAAAGCTAGACTTCTCACTAACAAGGAAGGAAGAAGGAAGGAAGGAAGGAAGTAAGAATGAAGGAATGAAAGAAGGAAGGAAGGAAGGAAGAAGGAAGGAAGGAAGGAAGAAGGAAGGAAGGAAGGAAGGAAGGAAGGAATTAGAAAAAAAAGAAGGAAGACTAAAAGGAAATGAAGGATGAATGATGGAAGAAAGAAGATAAAAGAAAGGGAGGAAGGAAGGACACACACACACACACACACAAACTGAGCAACAGGTCGAGGTGAGCTGGGAGATTGCTTGCTTGCTCTCTCACTCTCTCTCTTTCTCTCTCTCTCATAATTTACTTACATAATCACACTTTAATTCTGAACAAAAGCGTGCACACACACACACACACACACACACACAAACATCCCCCTACACACACACACATAAACATAAACACACACAGGAATTAAAAATGTTTAGAGGGAGAAAAGGAGGAATAGAAAGGGAATGAGAGAAAGGAAGGAAGGAAGGAAAGGGAAGAGGGATAAAGCAAAGAAAAGAAAGATAAAAAGAGATAACGAGGTTGAAGAGGGGAGAGGCAAGGACAAAGAGAGAGAGAGAGAGAGAGAGAGAGAGAGAGAGAGAGAGAGAGAGAGAGACACTGATATAATTTTACCTCTCCCCTTACCACCTCCTTTATCCCTTTACTTCACTTTCTCTGATTATCTATTTACTCTCTCTACTTTATTATTATCATTATCATTATTATTATTATTATTATTATTATTATTATTATTATTATTTCGATTTCCACATTTATATTTCTTTTCTCTCTTAACCTTTTTGTACTTCCCTTCTCTCCCATCTCTCCTTTATCACATTCTTCATTCACTCCATTATCACTCTATCCTTGCACTCTCTTCCCTCTCCCTCTTTCTCTTTCTCTTCTCACATTTCCTTATTCCTCTCTCTTCCTCTTCCTTCATTTGCATATCCATTTGTCACTTTCACTCTCTGTCCCTCTCTATCTTCCTTACTTCCTTCCTCCCTTAATCTCTCTCTCTCTCTCTCTTCCTTACTTCCTTCCTTCCTCCCTTAATATCTCTGTCTCACACGTTTTATTTTATCTACCCTCTCTTTCCCTCTCTCTATTTCTCTTACAATTATCCATTCCTCTCATATTTTTCTCTCCCCCCCTCCCCCCATTTCCATCCCCCCTCCCCCCACCTCTCTCGGTTCATTACCTAAATTCACATCGGCTGGAAAATGTGTAATATGAAATGGGAAAGAAGGGGAAATGTAAGTAAAATTATTCTCTCCTCCACTCTCTCTCTCTCTCTCTCTCTCTCTCTTTCCCTCTCCCTCTCTCTAGCCATACATCCATCTATCTATCTATTTATCTATTCATCCATCCATCTGTCTATCCATACATCCATCTATCTATCCATCCATCCATCTATCACTTGCCAAGGTAGTGTGTGTGTGTGTGGATAGAGGCGATATATCACACTAACAGAATGTCACACTTAAGCAAAAATGAAAATGCTGTTCGTCAAATATTGGAAAAAAAAAAAAAAAAAAAAAAAAAAAAGTCAGACAATTTTTTTTTCAATATTGGAAAAACACATCCTGATTTTTTTTTGTCATGTGTATCTGTGTGTGTGTGTGTGTGTGTGTGTGTGTGTGTGTGTGTGTGTGTCAATATTGCAAATCCCGTCCAAAAATGTGTTGTGTGTGTTTTAATATAGGAAAAAAATCCTTAAATTTGTTGTGTGTGTATGTGTGTGTGTATTTGTCATTTTTCGAAATATCTGGGTATTATTATCATACTTTTAGATAATTATTTCACCCTCCACCTTTATCCACCATTCTCTCTCATCTCCAAATTTATCCACCATTCTCTCTCATCTCCAAATTTATCGACCATTCTCTCTCATCTTCAAATTTATCCACCATTCTCTCTCATCTCCAAATTTATCACCATTCTCTCTCATCTTCAAATTTATCCACCATTCTCTCTCATCTTCAATTTATCCACCATTCTCTCTCATCTCCAAATTTATCCACCATTCTCTCTCATCTTCAAATTTATCCACCATTCTCTCTCATCTCCAAATTTATCCACCATTCTCTCTCATCTCGAAATTTATCCACCATTCTCTCTCATCTCGAAATTTATCCACCATTCTCTCTCATCTCGAAATTTATCCACCATTCTCTCTCATCTCGAAATTTATCCACCATTCTCTCTCATCTCCAAATTTATCCACCATTCTCTCTCATCTCCACATCAAGAAGATTAAATTTTATCTCTATCCTTTGTACTCCTTTATCGTATCTTTCTTCTACTTACCGTTTTACACTTCTCATCTCTTTTAATGTAAATAAAAAGCCTCGTTTCCCAAAATAATTATTATACTCGTGTGATAAAAGAAAATTCAACACGTTATTTTTCACTTGCTTTGCATAACTAAATTAAGGTTAATATAATGAGATTTTAAATTTCTACAGACAGT
>JAWZYT010005291.1:7500-25000 GCA_034508575.1 Petrolisthes manimaculis
ATAGTTTAATGTAAGTGGTATATAACTCTTTTTTGGTACATTGGAGTGCCTTGATTCCTCCAAAGTATGCCAGGAAACAACAGGACCAGAAAAGCAAAAATAATGGTGTTTTGTTGTTGCTTGGAATAGTTTGGAGGATTCAGTTGCTCCAGATTTACCAACACAAAACTCTATTGTGGATATAATGTTGTGAAGTGTTGTATAATGTTGTGTTGTGTTGTGAGTCAGTATTTCTTAATGTTCCTCGTCAGTAGTAATGGTTTGGTTAATGAGGTTCATCTTGCACTGACACACGCACGCACACACACACACACACACACTGACATGACACACATGCACTGACATTGATACACACACTCTGACACACACACACACACACACTGACATTGATACACACACACACACTCTCTCTCTCTCTCTCTATCTGACACACACACACAAGCAGGCCATCATATTATAATATTGATAACTGTATGTGTTACAATGTGTATTAAACTTATGTGTGGAGGCAGGGCAGAGAGTAGACATTTACCTATATATCGATATTAGCCAAAGTTGTGATGAGATTATTGAAGGGAGGAGGAGTTGTGGTTTGGTGAATTGGAAGGCTATTGATTCCTCCTAACTATGCCACCAAACAGATCCTTTATTTAAGTAACAATAGGGTTGTTTGTTTCGTGGCATAGTTTGGAGGAATCACAGACCTTCCTATATATTTACCAACAAATCAATCTCCCTTTAAAGTGATCCTGTGTATGTGTGTGTGTGTGTGATGTAGTCAGAAAATTGGAGGTAAATGAGTCCTTCAAATATTGCCATTAAACACACACACACACACACACCTATATGGAAGGAGCTTGTTTGTTTGTTTCGTGGCAAACTCAGGAGGAATCAGAAGCCTCCAATTTTCATACACGATCACAGAGTTCTTAAACTTATAGGCAAACTTGTCAACCCTTATTGCTCCTGCCTTTATCAATATTAAGGGTAGAGTCTCTGTAACCCCTCACCCCTCTTCTCTCTCTCTCTCTCTCTCCACCACCACTTCTAACCGCCTTTCTTCTCTCTCTCCACCACCACCACCACTAACCACATATTCTCTCTCTCTCTCTCTCTCTCTCCCTCTCTCTCTCTCTCTCCTCCACCACCACCACCACTAACCACCACTTCTCTCGTTCACAGCTGATAGACACCAACAAGGATGGGGCCATTACCATAGAGGAACTGGCTGAGTGGGTATCCAGAGATGAGACAGTGGTACAGAGTTTGGCAATGATGGATACTGTACTTTACACACGACGAGACCCACCTACACACACCCACACCCACACCCACCCACCCACACGGCCCTCCCTCAGCCAACCATGAGACGGGATGAGGGGGGATGGGCGTGGGAGGGTGGGAATAGGGGTAGAGTTAGGTGTAGGGGATTTTAAAGCACAGACAGATGTAGTTGTGGGAGGGGAAAGGAGGGATTGTACGTGTGTGTGTGCGAATAGGGATTGTGTAAGCGTGGGAGGGGAGAGGAAGGATTGTGTAAGCGTGGGAGGGGAGAGAAGGGATTGTGTAAGCGTGGGAGGGGAGAGGAAGGATTGTGTAAGCGTGGGAGGGGAGAGAAGGGATTGTGTAAGCGTGGGAGGGGAGAGGAGGGATTGTGTAAGCGTGGGAGGGGAGAGAAGGGATTGTGTGTGTGTGGGAGGAGAGAGGAGGGATTGTGTGTGTGTGGGAGGGGAGAGGAGGGATTGTGTGTGTGCGTGTGAGAGGAGAGAATGTGTGGGTGTGGGTGGGGGTGCGTGTGAGAGAAGAGAATGTGTGTGTGAGAGGAGAGAATGTGTGGGTGTGGGTGGCAGGAGAGGAGGAGGGACAAGCGAGAGGGAAATGGGGGTGAAGGAAGGTGGGGAGGAAACAAACACAGACAAACACCACCAAACGGAAGTAAACAAACCCGATGTAAACAAACTAAAACAAGAAACGGAAAAGCAAACAAAGGAGAGAGAGAAGAGAAACGAGAATAAGGAGGAAGGAGGAGAGAGAAAAGGAGAGAAGGAAGGGGAGAGAAAGGGAGAGAAGGAAGGGGAGAGAAAGGGAGAGGAGGGGGAAGGAAAGGGAGAGAAGGAGGGGGAGAGAAAAAGAGAGAAGGAAGGGCAGAGAAAGGGAGAGAAGGAAGGGGAGAGAAAAGGAGAGAAGGAAGGAGAAAGAAAGGGAGAGAGGGAGGGGGAAAATGGGGAAGTTGTACGACAGGAGAAAACAACAACAATAACAACAACAACAACAACGAGACAAACAGATCAAAGAAAACGGGAAGATAAAACAGCGACGATACAAGAAACAGCTGAATGTAAACAGAAAACAGAAAAACACCATCACAACCGTTTACAACTTCTTAAATCTAAGAAGAAAAGACAATCACAATCACAACTCTATCAACAACAACAACCACAATCACAACCACCACAACCACATCAACAACCACAATTACATCAACAACCACAACCACATCAACAACCACAATTACATCAACCACCACAATCACAATTACATCAACAACCACAATCACATCAACAATCACAATTACATCAACAACCACAATCACAATTACATCAACAACCACAACCACATCAACAACCACAATTACATCAACCACCACAATCACAATTACATCAACAACCACAATCACATCAACAATCACAATTACATCAACAACCACAATCACAATTACATCAACTACCACAATTACATCAACCACCACCACAATTACATCATCAACTACCACAACAACCACAATTACATCATCAACTACCACAACAACCACAATTTCACCACCAACAACTACCACAACAACCACCATTACTTCAACAGCGTTCCCTCGACAGCTACCACCATTCCCACCTACCACAATCCCATCACCAGTCCATGCCCCACCTACCACAATTCAAACGTCAACCACAACAACAACCACAACTACCACCATCCCCAGAAGAGATTATTACACCACCACTTGTTGTCTCTCCATCACAAAAACAACAACAACCACAATCACACAAACAACAACAACCACAATCTCACAAACAACCACAATCACAGAGAATGCACCACCACCACCACCACCATCAACAACAAAAACAACAACAATCATCACCACCACAATCACCACTTCTCACCACCACTACTACAGTCTAATAATAATAATAATAATAAATAATAATAATAATAAACAGTACACAATAATAGTCGTCATAAATAAATCAATAACAATAACAATGATAATAATAACGAAACAATGAGAATAATAATAATAATAATAATAATAATACCCTAATAATAATAACAATAATAATAATAATAATAATCATAATAATAATAATAACGAAACTATAAATGTTGTAAGTGCGTGCTATGAAATAAATTCCTTCTGTTCTTTATAAATTTATTAACTAACTAACTAAAGAGAGAGATTCTATTGTTGGTAAATAGGTGGGTAGGTGGGTATGTGGGTTGGTGGGTAAATGGGTATGTAGGTAGGTGGGTAAGTGGGTATGTAGGTAGGTGGGTAAGTAGGTATGTACGTAGGTGGGTTTTCTGTTTCGTGATATAATTTGGAGGAATCAAAAACCTTCCAATAATTTCACCAACAATTTAATCTCTCCTTTTAATGTCGATGTAGAGTGACGTAATATTAATTATTTTTTTATTTTTTTATCATTATTGATTAATTTCATTGGATTTGTAAGTGATATTGTTGTTGTTGTTGTTGTTGTCGTGGATGTAGAGAGATGTAATATTAGTTTGTTATTTATTAATTTTATTAGTTTTATAAGCGATATTATTGTTGTTATTATTGTTGTTGTTGGTATAAGTTTCTCGTCAGTCAATCAGAGTTTGTTTATATACGTGACGTCAATGTCTGGTCTTTATTTTGCATACTTATAACGTCATAAACTCGGAATATTTAGATAATATATATAAATAAATAATTAAATATATATATATATATATGTAGTCAGAATATATTCTATTAATTAAGAACCCTGTGATTTTGTATAAGACTTGGAGGCTTCTGATTCCTCCTGACTATGCCACGAAACAAACAAACTCCTTCCATACTGTAGGTGTGTGTGTGTGTGTGTGTGTGTGTGTGTGTGTTTGGTGGCAATATTTGAAGGACTCCCTATACCTCCAATTATCTGACTACATCACAGGGTACAGCCATGGGTAATAGTGATGGACCACACACACACACACACACACTTGTTCAGTTTCTCTGCAATACTCCTTGTGCCCTGGTCCATCACTTTTACCCATGGCTGTACATTTAAATAACTCACTTATAATAATCATTCTTATTAACGTGTACTGTCCAGGAGTTTAATTATTAATGTTATAATAATATATATATGTATGTGTGTGTGTACAAAGATAATTATAATAGTAGTAATAGTTGGAATTTATAAACATTTAAAAAATATTACCAATTCAATTTTGTATATTAATTAAGAATGGATAAGTTAATCTTGGCTTGACGAAAAACCATGTGTGTGCAGTTGTAGACAATAATTTCAATGCATATTATAACAAGGCTAACTGAAAAGGGACAATGTGATGTAGTCAGAAAATTGGAGGTAAATGAGTCCTTCATATATTGCCACGAAACACACACACAAACACACACCTATACCTATATGGAAGGAGAGTGTTTCGTGGTATAGTCAGGAGGAATCAGAAGCCTCCAATTCCCCTACTTAACTTACACAAACATACATAATTATATACACACAAACATACATACATACATAAATACAAATATACATACATACACACACAAACATACATACATAAATACATTTATACATACATAAATACACACAGACATACATACAAGCCACCTTTATATAATAAAATTTCAGATTATCTATAAGAAAAAGACTCGACTAAAATACAAACAATACATATATACTGTATAATAATAATAATAATAATAATAATAATAATAATAATAATAATAATAAAAATAATAATAATCATAATAATAAAAATACAAATAATCATAATAATAATAATAATAAAAATAATAATAATAAAAATAAAAATAATCATAATAATAAAAATAAAAATAATCATATTAATCAATCCAATTTCTCCCAACATGTCCAGATAATTATTGACCACAGCTGTACACACACACACACACACAGTTATTTTATTTTTACTTCCTCTCACAATGTCTATATGTGTGTCAGAGCTGGCTGGCTGGGTCCACACTAAATAAAAAATGGAACCCTGTGATTATGTATCAAACTTGTTGGGGTTTGTATTTTGATTCCTTCCTAAACTATGTCACGAAATAAACAAACTTGTGTGTGTATGTGTGTGTGTGGAGGGAAGGGGAGGGGGGGGGGAGGAGGGAGGAGGGGAGGAGGGGGAGTGGGAGGGAGGAGGGATGGGGATGGGAGGGGGGTTTGGTTTGTTTATGTGTGGGTTTGAATTATTGTTTGTGTGTGGGTTTGTGTGTGTGTGTAGGTGTATGTGTGTGTGTGTGTGTGTGTGTGTGTGTGTGTGTGTGTGTGTGTGTGTATGTGTGTGTGTTTCGTGGCAATGTTTGAAGGACTCTCTAACCTCCAATTTTCTGACTACATCACAGGGGATCCTAAAATTAATTAAGATGATATTATCTTTTTTTGGTAATTTGGAAGTCTACTAATTCCTCCTAACTATACCAAGAAACAGTGACTTCCATTAAAGTAACACTATATAGGGTTGTTGTCTGTTTCATGGCATAGTTTGGAGGAATCAAAAACCTTCCCAAAATTTACCAACAAGATAATCTCCACTTTTAATTATCAAATATGTAAATTGTTGTAGGTAAATAATTCTCTGTAAAATGTAATAATATAAGTTTGAAGTTGAAAGATAAAGGTATAATTTGTAAATAACTCATATACAGTAGTTAGTTAGTTTATTAATTATATATATATATTATATTATATTATATAGTGTTGTTCTTTACTAATAATATAATAACTACTGCTACAACTACAACTACTACTACAACGACTACAATTACGACTACCACTATTACAACTACTACTATTTACCACCACTACTACTACTACTACTACTACTACTACTACTACTACTAGCAAAATAAGTGCTTAAATTAAGGGACCCTGTGTGTGATGTAGTAAAAAAATTGGATGTAAAATGTGACGTTCAAATATGTCCACGAAACACACACACACACACACACACACACACACACACACACACACACACACACACACACACACATACACACACACACACACACACACACACACACACATCACACACACACACACACACATATCACACACACACACACACACACACACACACAGGGTTCCTTAAGTATATATTTATCTGAATATTAATATTAATTTTGGTACATTGGAGTATTTTGATTCCTCCAAAGTATACCAGGAAACGATTAACCAGACCCAAATAAAGCATAATATTAGAGGTCTGTTGTTGCTTGGAGGAATTAAGTTACTCCAATACACCAAAAATATTTATTATTATTATTTACTCCTTAATTAAAAAAACATTTCATTACATTTTATTTTATAATATAACTAGAATTTTTTACTTATAATTAATAATGTTGATAGATACACACAGATACACACACACATATACATACATACTCACATACATACATACACACACATACATACATATACATACACACACAGACATATACACACACATACATACATACACACACACACACACACACACACACACATATACATACATATTAACCAGTTCTCAAAATAGTTTTCATAAGACGAATATAACAAATAATTATTAGGACTAACTATAGAGTTAATGTTAAATTATTTCTTGTTAATAAATTGGTTTCATTTTACGAGATTGATATTCTGGACTTGACAGATGTGGGTGCAGAACTTTTGCAGCCGACTGTACAGTAGTATTGAGGAAGGCACAAACTTTATTTCCACTCTGGTTTAATTAATGTGTTGCATGAAAACTTCAAAAACAATTATAAAACCAATAATAATAATAATAATAATAATAATAACAATAATAATAATAATAATAATACTAATAATAACAATAATAATAATAATAACAATAATAATAATAATGACAATAATAATAATAACAATAATAATAATAATAATGACAATAACAATAATAACAATAATAAAAATAATAATAATAAAAACAACAATAATATAATAATAAATTAATAATAATAATAATATCCTTTCACTAGATATAAGAGTGTAATATTGTTAAGAATTTTCCAATTTTCATTCTCATTGTCAAAAAATTATTTATGCAACTAACCTGTGATGTATCCTTGTAGAAGTACACACACACACACACACACACACACACACACACACACACACACACACACACAACCATAAAAAACAACCATACACACACACGCCATAAAAAACAACCATACACACACACACACACAACCATAAAAAACAACCATACACACACACCATAAAAAACAACCATACACATACACACACACAAAACCATAAAAAACAACCATACACACACACACACAACCATAAAAACAACCATACACACACACACACACAACCATAAAAACAACCATACACACACACAAAACCATAAAAAACAACCATACACACACACAACCATATACACATACACACACAGACACAAACATACAGATAGGTCCTACACCACACACCTACAAACACACACACAAACACACCACTCTCACTCTCTCAAACATTTATATATCGATTAATCTTGCTCACTTATATAACATAATATAATAATAATAATAATAATAATAATAATAATAATAGTTTAATAATATTACTCACATAGGCTCCACTTTGAGGAACGAAAAATCTTTAAAATATTCAATTATCTATCTTATAATATCAACTATTATCTTTATCATTATCTATAACTATCTATTTTCTATATAATTATCTATTTTCTATATTCTTTATCATAGCTAATATCTATATCATTATCTATTTTCTATATCATTATCTTTTATCTATATCATTATCTATTTTCTATATCATTATCTTTTATCTATATTATTATTTATTTTCTATATCATTATCTTTTATCTATATTATTATCTTTTATCTATATCATTATATTTTATCTATATCATTATCTATTTTCTATATTCTTTTATCATAGCTAATATCTATATCTTTATCTATTTTCTATATCATATTATCAGATTATATTAACTTTATCATATCATCTATTATCTATTTAGTCTAGTCCAAATTTGTAAAGAAACTTAAATATGTTAGTAAAGTTTGTTATGTCATTTTGGAACAACTTAACTTACTCTTGAATTTATTAATTAAATGAGAAGTTATTAGAACGAATTTTGTTATTTTATAAATTTATATATATTTATATTATTAATTTATCATTGTTATTTTGTTAATTTATGAAGACCGTGTGTTATATATAGATAGTATTGTAATTATAATGTTAACTCTATTATAACTTCTCAATCCTCTAATATATATATTTAAAAATAATATAATAATAATAATAATAATAATAATAATAATAATATTTGTACATACATATATCAATTAAGTTTATGATTCCTATATATATTATATAAACTTCTAAGTCTTTAAATACACATTATCTCACTCTCTCTTTATATGCTGGTTTTAATTCATTCCTTGTATACATTATATAATTAAATATTAAATAAAACAAATAGTCAGACTATCGTAAGCGCTTAAAATAAAATAGAAAGGAGAAAAATGCAGTTGAAGTTGTAAGTTACAACATTCATAATTATTATCTTTCCTTTTCCTCTGTGTTTGTCAGAATAATAGCAATAATAATAATAATGGAAATAATTAATAATCCCACGAGGTGTGAGGGAACATGACATAATGGCGGCCTCATATTCTACTCACATATGCTTCACTTCAATAATGTTGTCTTTTCCCTTCCATATCGTTGGGTGTTGATATCTTTTCCTGCCTCTCTGTATTTCCTGGTCATCCATCTGTTCGTCGTTGTCACACATGTTCAGTAACGACCACTTAATCACAGAAAAAAAGTGTATTAATAATTAGGTAATAATCCGACATCATCCTTACGTGAGACTGAGAGGATGACTGAGGAGTGAGGCGCCTCAGGAGGGAGAGAACGTGACGTCATGACAACCCACGCCCCTTATTGGTAGAAGGCTACACACGTGACTAATTCCAGACCTCCCATTGGCTCTCATTCCCGCGTCTTTTATCACGTCCTCGCTCACAGCCTCACACTTCTGTCTGTCAGTTCTATGAGGTGGTATACACACATTTTGATTCTTGACACACAGTATCTACCTTCTCCACCACCACCACCATCACCACCACCATTATTATTCCTTTATCGCTATCTGTCATCATCACTAAACCACCACCACCATTCCCTCGTCACCATCTCTTCTTCCCCATCTCCACCACTATCACCACCATTCCTTTATCACAACCATTCCTTTATCACCACTATTCCTTTATAACTATCTGTCATCATCACTACACCACTACCACCATTCCCTCGTCACCATCTCTTCCCCATCTCCACCACTATCACCACCATCTCTTCCCCATCACCACCACTATCACCACCATTCCCTCGTCACCATATCTTCTTCCCCATCTCCATCACTATCACCACCATTCCCTCGTCACCATCTCTTCCCCATCACCACTATCACCACCATTCCCTCGTCACCATCTCTTCTTCCCCATCTCCACCACTATCACCACCATTCCCTCGTCACCATCTCTTCCCCATCTCCACCACTATCACCACCATTCCTCTCCCTACTCTCCTCCACTCTCACTGACATACATCCAAACACTGGTTCATGTATTCACTCACTCCGGGAAACAAGGATTCATTCACGGTTCGGTTTGGTTCGCTTCTTTTCTCTCTCACTCACTCTCTCTCTCTCTCTCTCTCCCCCCACACACACACAACACAGCGACACACACACACACACACACACACACACTACTTTTTCTTGGGTATATTTTGAGGTGAGTCGTCATCATTGAGTTCTTCTACCATATGCATATAAGGTGGGTTGGTTTGTTCACCTTCTAATGCCGCTGCCTCTCCTTCAGTGCTTAAATCTTCAAGTTGTAAGCCATCACGACCTTCAAGCCAATAGGTAGCCATCTCGCCTTTGCCCTTGGGAAGTGAGTGAGTGAGTGAGTGAGTGAGAGAGGGGAGGAGGGGGGAGGGAGTAAAGGGGGACTGACTGTGAGTGTGTGTGTGTCAGAGAGTGAGAGAGAGAGAGAGGGAGGGTAAGGGTGGATGAAGGGACTGTGTGTGTGTGTGTGTGTGTATTATATTACCGTGTTGCATAGATATATAAACCAATTAGCCCCACTTATTGTCATTACCACCTACCTATCACCACTTAACCCCCACCTATCACCATCTACCACCCATCTATCACCACCTATCACCATCTATCACCATCTACCACCCATCTATCACCATCTAACACCACCTATCACCATCTACCACCCATCTATCACCATCTATCACCATCTAACACCATCTACCACCCACCTATCACCATCTATCACCATCAAACACCACCTAACACCATCTAACACCCACCTTGACTTCAGTATATCCTCGGAACTCCATAATAAATCCCCCAGATGTCAACAGAGCCATCCGGGTACTCAGAGAAATTTGTATTCTCATTGCTGTGTGGAGAGAAGAGAAAAGGGAGGAGATTAGTTAGTGGGAGGGGAGGAGGGGAGAGGTTAGTGAGTGAAGGGGGTGGTTAGTGTGTGAGGTTTGAGTGAGTGTGTGTGTGTGTGTGGAGTGGGGGAGGTTAGTGTGTGTGTGTGTGTGTGTGTGGAGAGAGGAGGGGGGAGGTTAGAGAATGAAGAGAGATGGGGAGGGGAAGTTGGAGGGAGAATGACACAGACATACAGACAGAAATACACACACACATACACACAGATACACACCTTTACTTCTCGTCCACCTTCACTTTTTGACACACACACAAAATGCACTTCTCATGTATTTTTCCCTACTATATTTTTTGATGAAATTTCTCACTCTCTCTCTCTATCTATCTCTCTCTCTCTCTCTCTCCAAATCAAGAGTACCACTATCACTACCACCACTACTACCACCACTACTACTACCACTACTACTACCACTACCACACACACACTCCCACAACAACCACCACTACTACAACCACAACCACCACCACCACAAATACCACCACCACCACTACCAACACTACCACTCACACACACACAAATACCACCACTACTACTACCACCACTACCTACTTACGTTCACAGGTAGTTTCCATTCTAGAGGCAGTGTTGACGGTATCACCAAAAAGACAGTAGCGAGGCATTTTGGTCCCTACTACCCCTGCTACTACCGGACCTGTATTTACCCCTGCACGGATCTAGGGGGGGTGGGGTGGGGTTGGGTGTGGGGTAGGTAGAGAAAGGATAGATGTAGGGTGGGTTTGTGAGGGGGAGGTGGAGGGAAGGATAGATAGGGGTTGGAATGTGATGATGTGGGGGGGGGGGGGATAGATAGGGGTAGGGGTGGGGGGTGTGGGAGTGAAGTAGGGGTGGTGGAGGGTGGGAGTGGAGAGAGAGTATGAATGTAATAAGTTTTAATGTGGTAATATATCTATCTAATATTATAATTATATGTCTATCTATTATTCAAACAATCTATGTATCTATCTACTATTCAAACTATCTATCTATCTATCTATTATTCAAACAATCTATGTATCTATCTACTATTCAAACTATCTATCTATCTATCTATTATTCAAACAATCTATCTATCTATCTACTATTCAAACTATCTATCTACTATTCAAACAATCTATCTATCTATCTATTTATCTATCTATCTATCTCTCTCTCTCTTCTCCTACCTGCAAATAATAACCAGATTTGTGATGGATAGGGATAGATTGGACAGCGTGGCGTAGATCAAGGGCTAGGGTAGCTATCTCCGAGGCATGTCTGTGTCCTGAGGGATAGAAGGGATAGAAGGGGGATAGGAATAGGAAGGATAGAAGAGAATGGGTTAGAAACAAGACAAATTATTCCTTATCCCTCTCTCTCTCTCTCCTCACCATAATAAGCACCCCTCTCTCTCTCCCCCTCCAACTCTCTCTCTCTCCCCCTCCAACTCTCTCTCTCTCTCTCTCTCTCTCTCCCTCCCCCTCCCCCCCCCCCCCCTCTCTCTCCTTACCATTTCTCTTAGGCAGGCCAGACACGACCATATAGGCGTCACCAATCGTCTCCACTTTGTAAACATCGTATTTTTCGAGCCGGGAGTCGAACACCTTGTACTGCGCATTCAGAAGGTTCACGATCTGCGCAGAAGGAGAGAGAGAGAGAGAGAGAGAGAGAGAGAGAGAGAGAGAGAGAGAGTGTTAGACTGATTTAATTAAAGGTATGTGATTTGTTGTTTGGTTGATTGGTTGATTGATTAAGTAGTGAGTTGATTGGTTGATTGATTAAGTAGTTGATTGGTTGATTGATTAAGTAGTGAGTTGATTGGTTGATTAGTTAGTAAGTATTAAGTTGATTGGTTGATTGGTTAGTCATAGATGTATGCTTAGGCAGCCACTTCTCTCTCACTCTCTCTTATATATACATACACTCGTCACCTCTTTCTTTCTCTCTCATACACACACACACACACACCAAATATCTCTCTCTCTCTCTCTCTCTCTCTCTCACCTGTATAGGAGAGCTGTCAGAACATAATTCTTCAAAACCCACAATATCACTGAAATAAACTGAAGCGCTCTCAAAACTCTCGGCTGGTACCTGTATGTATGTATGTGTGTGTGTGTGTGTATGTGTGTATGGGAGGGAAGAAAAAAGAAAGGAGAAATGATAAGAAGGAAGGGAGGAGAAAGGAATGAGGGAAGGTAGGGGAGAAACGGTATTAAGGAAGGAGATAGGAAGTAAGGATGGAGGAGAATGGGAAGGAAGGAGGTTGGAGAATGGGAAGGAAGGAAGGGTAGAAGGAAAGAAGGAAAGAATTAATTTTTAACTTACAAACACAAGTCATTTATTAAAAAAAAATCTTCATTTAATTCTTACTAAGTAAATTGATCTAACTAGTTTTAGATAGTAAAGATAATTTCGTAAGTTGAGTATTCACCTTTAGTACAAGCCCTAACCAACACTACTCTGGTGAACTTTAACACTAAAAGATATGAAGTTATTATTTTGATACATAGTGAGAAATTAATATAAATAAATATACCAAAACAATTATAATAACCAGTCCTAAATGATCAAGTTTTCTTCTTCTTTAAGTTCATTTTCTTTGATTATATGTCAATGGTAACTAATATAATTAATATATATAGAAATACTAAAGATAAATAGAGAACTAAAAAATAAAAAAATGAAGTATTGCTTATTATTCATAATTCATTTTAACCTAACTTAATTTTGTATTTGGGTAATCTTATTTTGACCAACTTTGTATACCTACATACCTACACACTAACACACCTACTTACTTACTCACACACACACCCACTACTTACTCACACACACACACACACCTACTTACTTACTCACACACCTACCTACCTACCTACACACCTATACGTACATACCTGTTTCTTCTGTTTAAGTTGTTTTGCCACCAGTACAGGCAACATTTGGTAGAGTAGTCGATCACTTCTCTGTTTCTCGTTTCTAAGTTGGTTCATTTTCACAGAGAGGGTTTCTGAGAATATCTGGGAAGGGAGGAAGGGAGGGAGGGAAGGAAGGAGGAGGAGGAGGGGTAGGAGATAAGGGAGGAAGGGTAGGAAAGGAGGGAAGGGGTAGATGAGGGAGAAAGGGTGGAAGGGTAGGAAAGGAGGGAAGAAGAGAGTGTGGGAGGGTGGAGGGGTAGGGATGAATTAAGGAAAGGTGGGTAGGAGGAAGGAAGGAAGGGTAGGAAGGGTAGAGAAGGCGTGAGATAAAGAGGAAGGTAGAAGAGAGGAAATTAATGAAAGAGGAAGAAAGGAAAGAGTAAAGAGGGAGGGAAGATAGTGAAAATATTTAGTATAACGAACATTCTCTATTTATTATAATATTATTCTGATTAATTTGTATAATATCTTATGTTATATCATAACATATTGATGATAATTTTGATGGTATTATTTCAATCATAAAATATCAATTGTATTTCAACCTTTTATAATTCCCCCACTACTGCCCCCCCCCCTCTTCCCTCCTCCTCCCTACTACTCCCATTCCCTCCCTCCATCCCACATTTCCTCCTCTTTCCCTCCATCCATCTTTCCCACTGTCCCCCCTTCTCTCCCTTTCTCACCTCCCTCCATCCACACACACTCACAGGAACCATAATAATTGTGTTGTTTAAGGGGGTGTGGGAGTAGGGGGCAGGCTTGGGGGAAGTTTGGGGGGTGCGGGAATAGGGGGACAGGCTTCGGGTTGGTAGAAAGCCTGTCCCCTATTCCCGCAGCCCCATAACTCCCCCCAAGCCTGTCCCCCTACTCCTGCATCCCCCAAACCACCCCCAAGCCTGTCCCCCTACTCCTGCATCCCCCAAACCCCCCACAAGCCTGTCCTCCTACTCCTGCATCCCTCAAAATCCCCCCCAAGCCTGTCCCCCAATTCCCACACCCCTTTAATCTCACCTGAACGATATGTGTTGCTTTCCTCACCAAGAACACAATAATGGGTGATATAGACAATACCAAAACAAGGATTGCAATGCTCACTGCCTCCTCACTATCGGCCACTGTTAACTGTTTTTGTACTGTGGTTCTGAGAGGGAGGGATAGAGTTTTAGTATTATTATTATTATTACTATTATTATTATTGTTGTTGTTGTTGTTGCTTACATTGTTGTTTTTGTTATTGTTGTTATTATTATTATTGTTGTTGTTGTTATTGTTATTGTTATTATATTTATCATTACTACCACTAATTATTATCGCTAATACCACCATTATTATTACATATTATCAACATGAATCTCAACATCACACACACACACACACACACATCTGATCTCTATATTACACACACACACACACACCTGATCTCTATATTACACACACACACACACACACCTGATCTCCACGGCCAGTGCATCTTGTGTGGCTTTGAGGTCCCCCAGAAATTTGGCCATAAAGGTAATGTATCGATTAGCCTTGGTCGACGTGCCATTGATAAACTCGTTCCTCCTCACCTCCTCGTCCCATTCTTGGATCTCCTGGGAATATTCTTGGGCGTAGATCTCACGTATTCGAAGGGCACTACTCTGGGAAAACTCTACCGTGGTCTGCGAAAATTTGGGTAGAGATGGTTGATGGTTGATTGGTGATGGTGAGGAGAGGAGATGTGATTTTGTTGTTTTTGTGGTTGTTGTTTTTGTTGTTGGTGTTGGTGGTTGTTGGTGGTGGTGGTAGTGGTGTTGGTGGTGGTGATAGTAGTAGTGGTGGATGTTGGTTGTTGTAAGTGGTGTTGATGGTAGTGGTATTAATGGTGATGTTATTAGTGTCTCCATCTACATTTTATCATAATATATATTCCAAAGTTTAAACACACAGTAACGAGAGAACCTAACCTAACCTAACCTAACCTAACCTTACCTAACCTCACCTAACCTAACCTAACAAAACAAAACAAAATAAAACCTAACCTAACCTAACAAAACAAAACAAAACAAAACCTAACCTAACCTAACAAAACAAAACAAAACCTAACCTAACCTAACAAAACAAAACAAAACAAAATAAAACCTAACCTAACCTAACAAAACAAAACCTAACCTAACCTAACCTAACCTAACAAAACAAAACCAAACCAAACCAAACCAAACCAAACCAAACCTAACCTAACCTAACCTAACCTAACCTCACCTAACCTAACCTAACTTCACCTTGATGCCAGAGTTAGCGATGGCCCTCAGTCTGACGTAATGGTAAAGTCCCAATTGGTCGATGTGTCCCCGACCATAATAGTTAAGACCATATATGACTGACCTACCCATGTAATCAATAGCGTGGATGATGCTCTTGTAGGCCTCAACCAATCTGGGAGTGTTGAGGAAAGGGAAAGAGAGATGGTGAGTAATATAGTGTAGTAGTGGGGTTGGGGAATAGGGGAAGGGGGTTGGGGAAATGGGGAAGGGGGTTGGGGAATAGGAGAAGGGGGTTGGGGAAATGGGGAAGGGGGTTGAGGGAAATGGGGAAGGGGAATAGGGGAAGGGGGTTGGGGAAATGGGGAAGGGGGTTGGGGAAATGGGGAAGGGGGTTGGGGAATAGGAGAAGGGGGTTGGGGAAATGGGGAAGGGGGTTGAGGGAAATGGGGAAGGGGGTTGGGGAATAGGGGAAGGGGGTTGGGAATAGGGGAAGGGGGTTGAGGGAAGGGGGAAGAGGGTTGTGTTGATGAGTAATATAATAATAGTCATGTAATATTATCTTTAACAATAAAGTTTCATTTTCTTCCCTGATGCAAATTCAACACTAAAAACAACAACAACAACAAATACCACCACCACAACAACAACTATTAACCCCACAACAACAACAACAACAAACACCACCACAACAACAACAACTATTAACCCCACAACAACAACAACAACAAACACCACCACAACAACAACAACTATTAACCCCACAACTACTAACCCCACAACAACAACAACAACAACAAACAAACCATGCAATACCTACTGCCACAACCCCGGTGAACTTGTACTGGAGGTATAGACAATGAGTTGTTTGATAAGTGGGGTTGTAATAGTTGTGTAGAATTCCATCTTGTCACGAATATATATGTCTGAGGAATCCACTTGACTTCTGTAGGGAGGAGAAAGAAGAGGAGGTGAGGAGAAGGAAGAGGAGTAGGAGGAGATGAGGAGTAGGAGGGGAAAGAGGAGGTGGAGGAGAAGGGAGAGGAGTAGGAGGGGAAAGAGGAGTAGGAGGGGAAAGAGAAGGTGGAGGAGAAGGGAGAGGAGTAGGAGGGGAAAGAGGAGGTGGAGGAGAAGGGAGAGGAGTAGGAGGGGAAAGAGGAGGTGGAGGAGAAGGGAGAGGAGTAGGAGGGGAAAGAGGAGGTGGAGGAGAAGGGAGAGGAGTAGGAGGAGATGAGGTGGAGGAGAAGGGAGAGGAGTAGGAGGGGAAAGAGGAGGTGGAGGAGAAGGGAGAGGAGTAGGAGGGGAAAGAGGAGGTGGAGGAGAAGGGAGAGGAGTAGGAGGGGAAAGAGGAGGAGGAGAAGGGAGAGGAGTAGGAGGGGAAAGAGGAGGTGGAGGAGAAGGGAGAGGAGTAGGAGGGGAAAGAGGAGGTGGAGGAGAAGGGAGAGGAGTAGGAGGGGAAAGAGGAGGAGGTGGAGGAGAAGGAAGAGGAGTAGGAGGTGGAGGAGATGAGGTGGAGGAGAAGGGAGAGGAGTAGGAGGGG
>JAWZYT010005291.1:27500-47565 GCA_034508575.1 Petrolisthes manimaculis
TTCGTTCCTTCTTTCCTCCCTTCCTTCCTTCCTTCTTTCCTTCCTTCCTTCCTTCTTTCCTTCCTTCCTTCTTTCTTTCCTTCCTTCTTTCCTTCCTTCTTTCCTTCTTTCTTTCCTTCCTTCCTTCTTTCCTTCCTTCCTTCTTTCTCCTTAATATTCCATCAGATTATATTTCATCACTTATTTCTCAACACACTATAATAAGCTCCTTCCATATACGTGTGTGTGTGTGTATGTGTGTGTGTGTGTGTGTGTGTTTCGTGGCAATATTAGAAGGACTCATTTATCTCCAATTTTCTGACTACATCATACATAAACTATTTCTCCAATTAAACACACACACACACACACACACACACACACACACACACCTATATGAAAGGAGCTTGTTTGTTTGTTTCGTGGCATAGTCAGGAGGAATCAGAAGCCTCCAATTTTCATACACGATCATACTGGTATGTCTGCTATGTATTTTATTTCTATATATTTTTCTTATTTATCTATTACTATCTATCATTTATTATCTTATCGTATCTTATCTATTATCTTTCATAATATCTATAATTTCAAAACCAACCCATATCTAACCTAACCTAACCTAACCTATCCATACCTAACCTAACCTAACCAATCTATAGCAATCCTTCTTGGTTCTTCGATTCGGTAGGATATTAATCATAATGGTAGGATTATTAGTCACGAAGGAAGGAAGGAAGGATGAAAAAATGAGGAAGTGGAGAGAGAAATAGAGAGATAGAGAGAGGGATGATAATTGAAGAGGGAGAGAAGAGAACGTGTTTGTTGCCTACATCCACTGCCAAGGGGTTGTAGCTTTTCTATAGGCTAGGTGAACTAATACACCCTCATACACTTAACAACACTTTATTAGGCTACGCACGGGGCACTGTAGCGTGAGGAGATGGAGCAACAATATACATATAATAATTGGAATTGGAATGTGTCTGGAACTGTGTTAGTGTCCTATGTAGCGTAGTGTAGTGTCTGGAACTGTGAAGGGTGTGATATATAAGATGTACTGTGATACTCAAGGTTAGGTGAGGCTGGAGTCTGCTTGTAGTGAAGGTGAGGAAGCTACACGTGGAGTCACAAGGGAACACAGGGGAATATACTACAGGTAATGGTAGGGAGGTAATGACTGGAGGGTAGGGTTGGGGGGTTGTGAATGGTTTGTAAAATTCACTTGATGGAACTGTGTTCAGTTACTCTCCAACACTCCTTGTACCTTGCCAGCTGGTGAAGCATTATCAGTCAGGGCTGTTTACGTGACACACACACACAGGCTGTAGTACTGTAGTAGTGGTATGGATAACAAGGAACTGTGTGTGTGTGTGTGTGAGAGAGAGAGTGTGTGTGTGTGTGTGTTACGTGACACATACAGACTGTAGTAGTGAAGAGAAACCTTGTACCAGAGAACTGCTTTACAGGTGAGACTTTTATTAATTAGAGTAATAAACGGACAGGTAGGTAATTATCCTCTTGTACAGGTAGAAATTCAGTCTCCTTATTAGAGAATGAGAGAGATGTGTGTATATGTGTGTGTATTTACCTGTCTGTGTGTATATGTATTTACTGTGGTTGTGTCACCACTGTGTGTATGTAAAATCACGTATACGATGCACATACATACATACACACATACATATATTACTTGCAAACATATGTAATTATTTCTCGCATACATACATACATACATAATAACAGTTCAAATTAAGCGCCTATTGTAACTCATCACTGTGTGTGTGTGTGTGTGTGTGTGTGTGTGTGTGTGTGTGTGTGTATCTCCTCTCTCCAGCCACATACATACACTCATACATACATACATCCACACATACATACATACATACACACTCATACATGCACACTCATACATACATACACTCATACATACATACATACACACTCATACATGCATACATACATACATACACGCATGCATATATACATCCACATACATACATACACTCATACATACATACATACACACACATACATACATACATACATACACGCATGCATATATACATCCACATACATACATACACTCATACATACATACATACATACATACACATACATACATACATAATAAAAGTTCAAATTAAGCGCTGTTTATTGTAACTCACTCTGATTGGTCCACCTCAAAAAATCCATACTTGAACCTGATCGGTGATTGGCTGAAACGGAATGATTATTATGTTACTGTTATTATTAGCTCATTACGAGTCCTATAGGTGTTATATAGTTTGTATAACCTTATAATATAATAATAAACACAAATATCACAGTTTACACACTCCTATATGTCTCGTTTATTTATAATTTGGTAAACAGGTGAATGTGAAATTTACGTAAATCTAATTAAGTCTATCTTTTTTCCTATTCTCCTTCCTAACCTTCCTATTCTCCTTTGCTGAGAGAATGGGAAGGTTAGGAAGGAGAATAGGAATGGTTAGAAAGAGGATGGGAAGGGATGGAAGGAAAATGGGAAGGATAGGTAAGAGAATAGGAAGCGTTGAAGAAGAATGGGAAAACTTGATAAATTAAAAGGTTAACTTAAATATTTTTATTATGAAATACGACACACACACACACACACTTTCTCTTTCTCTTTCTCTCCCTCACACACACACACACACATAAACACACACACACTTTCTCTTTCTCTTTCTCTTTCTCTCCCTCACACACACACACACACATAAACACACACAAACACACACACAAACATAACGAGTTAACTTGAGAGGTGTATGTGTACTTACTAGGTGTGTATGTATGTGTGTATGTATGTATGTATGTATGTATGTATGAAGGTGTTATTAGGTACTGATGAGTGTATGTGTGTGTACTGGAGTGTGTGTGTGTGTGTGTGTGTGTAGTGGCAGGAAGGATGTGTGGGGTGTGATACATTGTGGTGTGGTGGAGAGAGGTGAGGTGTGTGTATGTGTGAGTGTGTGTGTGTACTGTGTGTGTGTGTGTGTGTGTGGTAAGGTGTAAGGTCCTCACCACTCAGTGACGCCTCGCTCGGGCCAAAAAATAAATTACATATGTGTATTCCTCACGTGATATCTTTGTAGCCAGTAGTCCTAGACAGCTGGGGATGGTCTCATTGGAAAGAGGAAGAGTTTCTGCTTAGAATGAAACTAAGTATACATTTCTAGGCATTATAGTTTACAGAGAAAGAGTGGATGTATGAGAGACCGACAGAGAGAGAAAGAAAGAAGTGTGTGTGTGCGTGCGATGAGTGAGGGAGAGGGATAAAAGTTACATATGTGTATTCCTCACATGATATCTTTGTAGCCAGTAGTCCTAGACAGCTGGGGATAGTCTCATTGGAAAGAGGAAGAGTTTCTGCTTAGAATGAAACTAAGTATAAGTTTCTAGGCATTGTAGTTTACACGTAGGTAGTGAGTGAAGTAAAGAGGTTGGTGGGAGGAATGTGTGTATGTGTACGGTAGGTTTGTGTGCGTGTACGGGGTGTGTGTGTGTACGGTGTGTGTGTGTCTGTGTGTGTGTGTATGTGTGTGTGTACGGTCTGTGTCTGTGTGTGTGTACGGTAGGTTTGTGTGCGTGTGTGCGTATGTGCGTGTGTATGTGTGCGTGGGTGTATGTGTATGTGTGTGTGTATGCGTGTGTATATGTGTGCGTGTGCGCGTGTATGTGTGTGTATGTATGTATGTGTATGTGTGTGTGTCTGTGTGTGTACGGTAGGGGTGTGTATGTATGTATATGTATGTAAGTGTGTATGTATGTATGTGCGTGTGTATGTGTGTATGTATGTGTGTATGTGCGTGTGTATGTGTGTATGTTTGTGTGTATGTATGTATGTGTGCATGTGTATGTGTGTGTATGTGTGTGTATGCATGTGTGTGTGTATGTGCGTGTGTGCGTGTGTATGTATGTGTGTATGTGTGCGTGTATGTATGTGTGTAAGTGTGCATGTGTATGTGTGCGTGTGTGTATGTTTGTGTATGTGTGTGTGTATGTATGTGTATGTGTGTGTGTATGCGTGTGTGTGTATGCGTATGTGCGTGTGTGTGTGTGTATGTGTTTGTGTGCGTATGTGCGTATGTATGTGAGCGCGCGTCTGTGCGTGACAGCGAGTGAGAGAGAGAGAGAGAGAGAGAGAATGTGTGTGCGTATGTATGTGTGTGTGTGTAGGAAAAGTGACGTCATAATCCGCTATCCAACTCTCTCTCTCCCTCCCTCCCTCCCTCTCTTTCTCTCTATCTCCTTCTCTTTCTCTCTATCTCACTCTCTTTCTCTCTCTCTCCCTCTCTTTCTCTCTATCTCCTTCTCTTTCTCTCTATCTCCTTCTCTTTCTCTCTATCTCCCTCTCTTTCTCTCTATCTCCTTCTCTTTCTCTCTATCTCCTTCTCTTTCTCTCTATCTCCCTCTCTTTCTCTCTCTCTCCCTCTCTTTCTCTCTATCTCCTTCTCTTTCTCTCTATCTCCCTCTCTTTCTCTCTATCTCCTTCTCTTTCTCTCTATCTCCTTCTCTTTCTCTCTATCTCACTCTCTCTCTCTCTATCTCACTCTCTCTCTCTCTATCTCCATCACTCTCTCTCTATCTCACTCTCTATTGTAATACTATATATTCAATATAATGTGATACTGTATATTCAATATAATGTAATACTGTATATTCAATACAATGTAATACTGTATATTCAATGTAATGTAATACTGTATATTCAATCTAATGTAATACTGTATATTCAATATAATAATATTGTCCTTGTAATATCAATATATATATAGTAATCTAACTGTAACAATATACTATCTAGTGTAACACTGTACTGTACAGTATATTATAAACTTGTTTCACTGGTCCAATATAATAATATTGTTGTCTTTATACGAATAGTATTTTCCTTGTGGTCTCAATTCATATAGTAATTTTCCTGTAACCATATCTTGTGTAGTGTAATACTGTATGTACATTATAAGTTTATTTCTCTAGTTCAATATAGTAATTTTGTCATCTTTATACATATAGTAATTTCCCTGTAAGAATTTACTATTTTACTGCAACACTGTATATTATAAGCCTACCTCTCTAGTTCATTATTATATAAGTTTGTCATTTTTATATATGTAATTTGATATAATATATATTGTACAATGTTTGCCGCTCATGCTTGAGCGTAATAAATTAATCAAAACAAATCTCTCTCTCTCTATCTCACTCTCTCTCTCTATCTCCATCACTCTCTCTCTCTCTATCTCCATCACTCTCTCTCTATCTCACTCTCTCTCTCTATCTCCATCACTCTCTCTCTATCTCACTCTCTCAACCGTAAACTGAACAGAAAACGAAAATTTCAAATATAATTGGATTTTAAAATAGTCATCCATTAAAAACAATCATAGAAAACGGGAAGATTTTCTAGAAAATGGGACGGGGTTAGAAAATGTTAGAAAAAAAGAATAAACCTCACGCTACGATTCCTCAAACTCGGTTGACTTAGGTTTAATTAAATATATTAAAACATTACTTAATCGCTATTTTTTTGCGATGGGAAACGAGCCTAGAAATATATTTACTTTATTAAATTATAATTATTGGCGTACGAGTAATATTGAGTGAGTAATTTAAATAAATGTATAAACAAAGTCAATATCTACACATTCGAACATATAACCTCATTCATTACCAGATCAAAATCAGAATTGGTTATGATATGATGTGGTTAGGATGTGGTTAGGATGTTGAATATCTCGAAAAATAACGAGTTAAATGCAGTTTTTAGTGTCTGGGAAATTGTATTTTAGTAAATAACAGTTCATTTAAGACTATCTCAGTGAATTAACATCGTAATTTTTATATTAAAGGGGAAAAACTGATGTTACTTTATAGGGTTCATTTGCCAAGGGGATCTGGCAATGTTGCAGCAGGTCCGTTATTGACATTCTTCATTACGTAATGGCTACCTGTGGTCTTACCTCTTTGACAAGGCGTTCATTACGACCTCGTTATTCAATAATTACACCCTTAGGTAAGTTCATTATAGTTTTCATGGGTAGATAATAGATTAATCTGGCCACGTGACCCACCGTGGCCACTGATAGATAACAAATAGACGAGAAAATAGATAGATAAACAAGGCCATTTTGGACCAACTTTAAATATGGCGTCTGTGTGTTTAACCCTTCTCCTACCTTCACTAAATATCGTAATAATTTAAATATTAGAAGCTCAGGTAAGTCTATACAGCTATGAGGTATAGTTTATATCAAGGTCTATATATATATCTATCGCTATATCACCCTTTGGGAACCAAGCAAATAATAATATAGCAGCATATTGATAGATAAGCTATTTTTTTTTTCGCCTGTGTGAAATTTTAGGATTAATCTCGTAAGAATTTATATTATTATTATTTAATTATAAGCTCAGGTAAGCCTATATTATTCTGAGATTATAGTTTATTTATATATCTATCGTTATATCACATTGTGGGTAGTGTGGGAATAATAATATAGCAGGAAATAAATAGATAAACATTTTGTTTTTTTTGGTCCCGTTTGAAATTATGGGAATTTATCGTAATAATTTCAATATTTATTTTTTAATTAGCTCATTTAAGTCTATATTACTCTGAGATTATAGTTAGTTTATTTATATATCTATCGTTATATCACATTGTGGGTAGTGTGGGAATAATAATATAGGCGATAAAATCAATATATAAAAAAAAATTGTCGTCAGCTGATTTAAATTACATGGAAGTATAATAATTATGAAGGCGGCATGACGACTCAGCGTTGCCAGATGTGAGATAATTATCAAATAAATACGATAATTTGCATGAGATAATGCGATAAATTTAGAAAATGTGTGATAATTATTATTATTATAACGGCAAAAAATAGGATAATGTTTAATAAATTGGTTATTAGGGTGAGAAGGAATCTGGTGATAATTTTTTATATACATGGAGCAACGATAAAATTATTATTCAATTCGTAAATATTATTGTACCTAATCAAATTTATTGGTATATAATTATTATATAATGTACTCTGTATGTAGGCCTATACTTATTAATATTATAATTAATTAATAAGGGAGAATAAATAAAATCACTAAAGAACTTACTTATATAATAGTAAATAAATAAAAAAGTGCCGAATAAAAGGTAGAATTTTCACCATCGTCACGTGGTATTGTTTGTGTGTGTGTGTGTGTGTGTGTCACGTGTTATTGTTTGTTTGTGTGTGTGTGTGTGTCCAGTCGTCGATGCCACATGGGCTTATTTTGGTTGGTAAGCTCACAAACGAAAGAATATTTGTCGTGTAAATGCCTTATGGGTGAATTATTTAATGAATTTGTTAAGTAATTAATCTATATAGTGATTATTATTATTATTATCATTATTATTATTATTTTTATTATTATTATTATTGTTATTATTATTAAATACCTTATGGGTGAATTATATAATGAATTTGGTGAGTAATCTATACAGTGATTATTATTATTATTATTATTATTATTATTATTATTATTATTAAATACCTTATGGGTGAATTATATAATGAATTTGTTGAGTAATCTATACAGTGATTATTATTATTATTATTATTATTGTTATTATTATTATTATTATTATTATTAAATACCTTATGGGTGAATTATTTAATGAATTTGGTGAGTAATTTATAGTTATTATTATTATTATTATTATTATTATTATTATTATTAAATCAAGCCTAACATAATGAAGCCTTAATATTGGGGTTGGTTGGGGAGCTTACAAACCAAACATTTATTTCCTAGAAGGATTTAGTGTGACTACCTGGACCTAATCTTACAGCAACCTTCACAAGTTTGGCTAATTTTTTTTTTTAATTCTTGTAATTACTCTGCTGTCCTTCTATGTATCCATTTTCCGTTTGTACCATCTAATAGCCCATAAAATTGTCTATGTATCCATCTATGTATCCCTGTATTAATGTATGTATTTATGTGTACAGATTACAAAACAAAACGAGGAGAGTATTACAACAATGACCAACCCAACCCAACCCACTATTACAACTTTGAACCTGATATGTGACCCCTAACCTGAAGTGGCCCGGACCCCTAACCTGAAGTGGCCCAGGCCCCTAACCTGAAGTGGCCCGGGCCCCTAACCTGAAGTGGCCCGGGCCCCTAACCTGAAGTGGCCCGGGCCCCTAACCTGAAGTGGCCCGGGCCCCTAACCTGAAGTGGCCCGGACCCCTAACCTGAAGTGGCCCGGACCCCTAACCATATTGTGATACGTGAGTAGCTCCCTAAATGGCCCCTTCAACTCAGTCCTCTCAAGACCGCCCCTCAATTTTACACACCCAAGCCCCCTCCATTTCACAGCCTCATGTAGACCTCAACTCTACCCCCTTCAATTTCACAGCCTCATGTACGTGTGTATATATGTGTGTATGTATACCTATGTACGTGTGTATGTATATGTATGTACGTGCTCTTAATAATACTGACACTAGATGACATCAAACTGGTGAGATAATACAACAACATTCTATTCTGTCATTATATATATACACTGTGGTGTTTTTTTATTACATTATAGGTTGGTGAAGGGTTGTGTCACATAAAGTGTATGCCTGTATGTATGTATGTATGTATATATGTACACTGTGGTGTTTTTTTATTACATTATAGGTTAGTGAAGGGTTGTGTCACATAAAGTGAATTTAGCATAAAGTAAATTGTACATTTCCATAATAAATAATTTAACTTTAACTTGAAAATGGAGCCTAATGGTTCACGGTATTTTAAGAGTTCGTGTAAATTGCATTTATTTAATTTTTTTCATGATACACACTATTTCAAATTCACATAATTTAAACTCACATAAAAAGAGAGCAGAGTGTATATTTCTATTAATTTTTCTTTTCTCCTTTCATCTTCCTTTAGTTTCTTAATATATTCCCTAACTTTTATTTATATTAACTTTATATTTATATTTATATTATATTATTTATATTATATAATAACTTATATTACGGTATAGAGTTTATTATTTGGCTTTTTCATTTTCATTCTTTAACTTTCTTGTATACTTATGAGTGTATGAGTATGTGTATAAGTTTCAATACAAGTGTAATATGTGAATGTGTACGTGTGTATGTATATGTATGTATGTGCGTATATATACGTACTGTATATACGTGTGCATGTATATCTATATACGTGTGTACGTGTGTATGTATTTGTATGTACGTGTGTATGTATATCTATGTACGTGTGTATGTATATGTATGTACGTGTGTATATATGTATGTATGTGTGTATGTATACCTATGTACGTGTGTATGTATATCTATGTACGTGTGTATGTATATGTATATATACTTGTGTATGTATATGTATACGTGTGTATGTATTTGTATGTACGTGTGTATGTATATCTATATACGTGTGTATGTATATGTATATGTGTGTATGTATTTGTATGTACGTGTGTATGTATACCTATGTACGTGTGTATGTATTTGTATGAACGTGTGTATATATGTATGTACTGTACGTGTGTGTGTATGTATGTATGTATGTGTAAGTAATAATCTACACTTGAATGAATAATAATAATGGTTTCTTTTTGTAGATTAGGTGATGATCTGATAAGCAAAATTTTTATTCGTCTTCATGGAGGTTTATTTGTATAAATTTGTCATACATTCTGCTTTTTTTTTTTTTTTTTTTAATTCTTGTAATTACTCTGCTGTCCTTCTATGTATCCATTTTCCGTTTGTACCATCTAATAGCCCATAAAATTGTCTATGTATCCTTGTATTAATGTATGTATTTATGTGTACAGATTACAAAACAAAACGAGGAGAGTATTACAGGTTAGGTTCCTGAAGGGGTCGTATAAAGTGAATTTAGCATAAAGTAAATTGTACATTTCCATAATAAATAATTTAACTTTAACTTGAAAATGGAGCCTAATGGTTCATGTTATTTTAACAGTTCATGGAAATTGCATTCATTTAATTTTTTTCATGATACACACTATTTCAAATTCACATAATTTAAACTCACATAAAAAGAGAGCAGAGTGTATATAGATGTGTATGTGTGTATGTATGTATATATGTATGTATTTTGCATGCCCTTTCTTCCCTGTTCTTCCCCTGTACTGTATATGTATTCAATAGTGAATTATTATTATATTTATTCCAGATGTGCCCAGCCTATACTTGATACCCATTCCTATACTACTACTACTACTACTACTACTACTACCACCACTACCACTACTACCACTACTACCACTACTACCACCACTACCACCACTACTACCACCATCATCCCCATGATATGGTGGATTTAAGTAGGTCATATTGTAATTATTTGTCTACATGCTTGTACTTCATTCTGCTATGTTTTCAAGATGTGTGTGTGTGTGTGTGTGTGTGTGTGTGTGTGTGTGTGTGTGTGTGTGTGTGTATTTGTATGCCTCTTGATTGACACTACGGCCCAATTAATTAAAACAAAACACAAAAACCGCCCCACAATGAAATATAAAACTACGTATAACTGAAGGTGAAAAGGATTGATTGTTATATTTGTCCAGGTTGTTGTTGTTGTTGTTGTTAGTTAGTGATAGATTACACTACACTACTTCACTTCATTTGTTGACATGTAGAAATGTCTTTATTTACACTTAGAATTAGCAGTTGTTAGACAGACTTTGTCACCTCTCAAATCTGATTTGTTGTACACTGTGGTGTTTTTTTATTACATTATAGGTTGGTGAAGGGTTGTGTCACATAAAGTGAATTTAGGCATAAAGTAAATTATACATTTCCATAAGAAATAATGGTAGTTTAACTTGAAAATGGAGCCTAATGGTTCACGGTATTTTAAGAGTTCGTGTAAATTGCATTTATTTAATTTTTTTCATGATACGCACTATTTCAAATTTGCATAATTTAAACTCACATAAAAAGAGAGCAGAGTGTATGTATGTATGAACATATACATAGTGTATATTTTATGAATGTTATATGTAATTGTTGTAATTATCTAATACAATAATATACACAGACCTCAGTAATATACAACATAAGTAATCTAACCATTGATTTAAATAAGGGGGTGTGTGGGAGTAGGGGACAGGCTTGGGGGGGGACTGGGGGGGTGCGGGAAGTAGTGGGACAGGCTTGGGGTGGGTAAAAAGCCTGTCCCCCTATTCCCACACACATCCCCCAAGCCCCCACCTCCCAAGCCTGTCCCCCTATTCCTGCACCCCCCCCAACCCCCCCAAGCCTGTCCCACTATTCCCGCACCCCCCAACCCCCCCCAAGCCTGTCCCCTAATTCCCACACCCCCTTAATTAAATATTATATACAAATATTTATATTCCCTTATAATTTCTATTTACAATTTAAATTTATATCTTTATATAATTATTTCCAATAATTACAATTTATTTAATAATAATAATATATGGTTTAATATATGGTGTCAATATTTATTTTGCATTGCAGGTGTGTGTGTGTGTGTGTTGGTGTGCCAGGACTTTTTGGGAGCAGGTGTGTGATGACAGGGTTACCTCTACCCCCTGTAGCAGGTGTGTGATGACAGGGGTTGGACACACGTTTACTACACGTCCACGTTTCAATATTGACAGTCTCCCCCCCCTCCCCCCTACCTCCACCCTGCTTTCCCACCACATGTGTGTATATATGTATGTGTGTATATACACACATACACATGTATGTGTGTATGTATGTATGTGTGTATATTCTTAATTTTATGTGTATGTATGTGTATATTTTATTTTATGTGTATGTATGTATGTATGTATGCGTGTATTTAATTATGTATGTAATGTGTATGTGTGTGTATATATGTATGTAATTTGTATGAGTATGTGTGTATTTTGAATTCTATTTATGTGTGTGTGTGCATATTTTTATTTTGTGTATGTGTATATTTCTGTATATATGTATGTATATATATATGTATGTATGTATATATGTATATATATATGTATGTGTGTATATATGTATGTATGTATCTATGTGTTGCTTTAAAAATTCCTCAAAAGCATTTAAATAAATTAATTATTTTTAAAAATAATAATTCATGTAATTAATATGTTTTCAATATTATTATTATTATTATTGTTATTATCATTATTATTTATATTATTATTATTTATATTATCGTTATTATTGTTATCATTATTATTTTCATTATTATTATCATTATTATTATTATAATTATTATTTATATTATTATTATCATTATTATTTATATTTATATTATTATTATGAATTTCATTATTTATTACATTTCTTTCTTTCTTGTGTGTGTGTGTGTGTATAATTTTATGTGTGAGAGAGAGAGAGAGAGAGAGATAGAGATATATATATAGAGAGAGAGAGATAGAGATAGAGATAGAGAGAGTATATAGGGAACATTATTATATCTTTCTTGAGTTGACGTAATATTTTAATAAATGTGAGAAAGTGTGAAATTGTGAGAGAATGAGTGTGAGTGTGAAACTTTTACACACACGGTGAGAAAGAGAGATAAATTTTGCACACACACACACAAACAGAAGTGAGATAGAGTGAGAGAGAATAGAGATAGAGAGAGAAAAAGAAAGAGTTGTACTATACTGTATATTATTTTAAAGTCTATATGTGTGTTTTTATGTATACTAAATTTATGTATATATATGTATGTATTTTCAAAGAATTTTCATCACCATGTATGTATGTATGTCTGTCTGTGTGTATTTTAATAGGTTATGTATGTGTGTATAATTTTATCTGTATATTATTATTATTATTATTATTATTATTATTATTAATATTATTATTAATAATATTATTTATTTACAGATGAAGGCAGTTGTTGTTGTTGTTGTTGTTTACTAAAGAGAGAACACACAAACAAACAAACAAACATATTATCAGGTTAGTAATTATTATTGTTATTATTATTATTATTATTATTATTCATACAATATTTGTATATGTATGTATGTATGTATGTAGTGTGTGTGTCTTTCCCTCTGTGTGTGTGTGTGTGTGTGTGTGTGTGTTTCTCTCTGTGTGTAGAAATGTAGAAAAAAACATACACATAAATTCACTACTTACATAAACAGGTTAATAAATTACAAAAAAACATAGCCAAACAAAGCAGCAGGACTCTGGGCAGGGAGTGGTGTGTGTGTGTGTGTGTGTGTGTGTGTGTGTGTGTGTGTGTGTGTTTAGAATATGGTTTAAGGCTGTAAGAGAGAGAAACTTAGATGAAGGTAATAAATGAGGAATAAAGAAAGTGAAATAACTTAACCTACTGTTAATGAGAGAATTAATAAATTGAATTAAACACAAAACTATAATGTTATTAATCTAAATAATTCTATGTAGGCCTTATAATTATGATATATGGGATAAAATATAATTAATTATTCATTTTTGTCATTAATTAATTATTCTTTTTTGTTATTAATTAATTATTTATTTTTGTTATTAATTAATTATTCATTTTTGTTATTAATTAATTATTTATTTTTGTTATTAATTAATTATTCATTTTTGTTATTAATTAATTATTCATTTTTGTTATTAATAATTAATTATTCATTTTTGTTATGAATTAATTATTTATTTTTGTTATGAATTAATTATTCATTTTTGTTTCAGATTGGTTTTTGAAGAATGAAGAAAAGAAGAAAGAAAAGACAGAGAGAGAGGGAAAGAGAGAAAGACACACACACACAGAAAGAGAGAAAGAAAGACACACACAGAAAGAGAGAGACTTTCTTTCTGTGTGTGTCTTTTGTCTCTCTCTTTCTGTGTGTGTGTGTGTGCGTCTTTCCCTGTGTGTGTGTGTCTTTCCCTCTCTGTGTGTGTGAGAGGGAAAGACACACACACACACACACACAGAAAGAGAGAGAGAGACAAAAAAAAAAATGTATATATAAAATTGTCCGAAGATGTAATATACCTTTGTAATTACTGTTGTTCTGTTTATTATTTCTCCTGTGGTTATTTTGTATGTATGGGAGTAGGGGACAGGCTTGGGGGGGGGGGTGCGGGAATAGGGGGACAGGCTTTCTACACACACATACTCTGTCACACACACATTCTCTCCACCTCCCCTTCTCTCCACACACACATACCTTCCCTCCACCTCCCCTTCTCTCCACACACACACACCTTCCTTCCACCTCCCCTTCTCTCTCTCTCCCTCCACACACACACAGACACCTTCTCTCCACCTCACCTTCTCTCCACACACACACACACAGCCCACATTTTTAACAGACGATTTGACGTGGGATTGAACTCTGGTCATCACAGCCACAGTCCATTACACTACCCACTCTGCCACGCCACCCCCAATTATATACACACTATTGACATATTTATCTATCTGGTATAGGAAGAAACTATTTAATATAATATAAATAAACGTACATTCATTTTCCAACTCTTATAATTACACACACTTATATTCTGTCACTCTTACACACACACACATTCTCTCACAACACAGTTACACCCATTTCAACACCTTTAAAAATCCTAAGTGTTCTGAGGTGGAATTGAACCCTGGTCCCTCACAGTCACAGTCCATCACTCTATCCACTCAGCCACCACCACCCACAACTATACAGAGACAATTGTTGTATTTATCCATCTGTTTTATGAAACTTTAAAAAAAAATACAAGTGTTTGTATATGTATTTATCTATTTGTTTTATGAAACTATTTAATATAATACCAATGTTTGTATATATGTATTTATCTATCTGATATATTAAACTATTTAATATAATAAATATTATAAATAATATTATATAGTATTAATTTCGTTTTTATTTATATAATAGATAGATATATCTATGTATCTGTAATTGTTATTTGTCTATGTATATATATATATGAAATATAATTAATGTTATATACTGTATATGATATAATTATGTACAGAAATTATATATATACTATTGATTTAGTTATATCAATAGTTTATCTATGTATCTGAAAATATTTGTCTATAAATATATATGTTATAATGAATGTATGTAATATAATGTTATTATAATAGATATATGAATGATTATAATATGTAGCAAAATTATTTATTTAAGTATATGAAATTGTTATTTGTCTATATATCTATCTAATATAATATATACATCTAATATAATATATATATTTAATTTAATTATATATACAGTATTAATTATCTAGTATATAAATATGCATCTTAAATTGTTATTTGAATCAAATTCTGTATATCTATCTTAGACTGTTATATTGATATCATGAATATTTGTATAATAATTATATGATATTGTATAACATTCTTGGCTTATTATTTCATATATTGATATCATGGGAAAAAAAAAAAAAAAAAATTATATATATATATAATCTGTTTATCTCAAATATTTATCTATATTAATTATTCCATCCATGATTTTGTTTGTACCTCAAAAATCTATCTCAGTTTCAGATGGATTTATATATTGATCCGTTAATTATAATTTTCTTGTACGTTTATATTTCCAATAGTTTATTTATTTTCAGTGTTTATATGTAGTATAAATTTCAAATTTGTTAATTGTACACCTTGATAATATGTATCATTAAATATATCACTCTTTATTCATTAAATATATTTAATTATTAATATATATCATTATCATTATTATTACTATTATTATTATTATTATTATTACTATTATTAATATTACTATTATTATTATTATTATTATTACTATTACTATTATTATTACTATTATTATTATTAATATTATTATTATTATTGTTATTATTATTAAATATTCATTAAATATGTATCTTTGAATAATGTGTTTCTCTATAAAAACCTTTACATTATATTTAGGTTTTTATCAAGTAAAACAACAAACAAACAACTTGTTAAACCAAATATATACAATTAACATACAATTATTACGTATATTCCAATTAAAACAAATACACCTAACAACTTTATTTATTTATTACAAATTATTTATTACAAATTTCAAAGACTTTCCAGAAAACAGCCAACATCAATTTATAAACAAACAAATGAATAAATGTTTATTTTGAAATTCTTATTCAACAAATCCACCAAAATAAATTTAATAATAAAAAAATAAAAATAATAATAATAAAATAAAACTTTGAAAATTTAGAAATTCATATTCAAACTAAACCAAAAATTAAGTGAATTTAAGAGGGTGTGGGAATAGGGGGACAGGCTTCAGGGGGGGGGGGGACAGGCTTGGGGGGAATAGGGGACAGGCTTGGGGGGGGGAATAGGGCACAGGCTTGGGGGGGGGGGGTTGGGGGGACAGGTTTGGGGGGGACTGGGGGGTGCAGGAATAGGGGACAGGCTTGGGGGGATTAGAGGTGGTGTGTGAATAGGGGGGACAGGCTTTCTACCCACCCCAAGCCTGTCCCCCCTATTCCCCCCTCCCCCCCCCACCCCCCCAGTCCCCCCTGAAGCCTGTCCCCTATTCCCACACCCTCTTAAATTCACATAATTTTTGGTTTAGTTTGAATATGAATTTGTAAATTTTCAAAGTTTTATTTTATTATTATTATTATTATTTTTTTTTTTATTAATTTTTTTTTTTTGTTCTTTTGTTCTTCTGTTATCACTCCACTTCCTGTATCTTGTTATTCTGTTCTTCTTTGTTCTCCACACACCTGAAATAACATAACGGTACAATAATTATTAGTAATTATTTGTAATTATTTGTAATGGTCTGGCAATCAAACCTTTTCAGGAATAATACACACACACACACAGGAATAATACATACACACACACACACACGAGGAATAATACACACACACACACACAGGAATAATACATACACACACACACACACGAGGAATAATACACACACACACACACACAGGAATAATACATACACACACACACACACACACACACGAGGAATAATACACACACACACACACAGGAATAATACACACACACACACACAGGAATAATACATACACACACACACACACGAGGAATAATACACACACACACACACAGGAATAATACATACACACACACAAACACACAAGGAATAATACACACACACACACACAGGAATAATACATACACACATACAAACACACGAGGAATAATACACACACACACACAGGAATAATACATACACACACACAGGAATAATACACACACACACACAGGAATAATACACACACACACACACAGGAATAATACATACACACACACAAACACACAAGGAATAATACACACACACACACACAGGAATAATACATACACACATACAAACACACGAGGAATAATACACACACACACACAGGAATAATACACACACACACACAGGAATAATACATACACACACACAGGAATAATACATACACACACACAGGAATAATACATATACACACACAAACACACAAGGAATAATACACACACACAAGAATAATACATACATACACACATTATTACGGTAAGGTATGTTTTTTTTTAATCTAAAAGTAAGGTATGTTTTTTTTTAATCTAAAAGTACGGTATGTTTTTTTTAAATCTAAAAGTACGGTATGGAATTACAGTAAGGTATGTTTTTTTTTAATCTAAAAGTAAGGTATGTTTTTTTTTAATCTAAAAGTACGGTATGGAATTACAGTAAGGTATGTTTTTTTTTAATCTAAAAGTAAGGTATGTTTTTTTTAAATCTAAAAGTACGGTATGGAATTACAGTAAGGTATGTTTTTTTTTAATCTAAGGGTGCATTCACACCAAGCGAGTCGCGTCAAGTCGTGTCACGTCAAGTCAGTGTACGTCACAATACGTCATAATTCGCCACCCGTAGTTAGCATTAAATCACCCGTAGTTAGCATTAAATCACCCGTAGTTAGCATTAAATCACCCGTAGTTAGCATTAAATCACCCGTAGTTAGCATTAAATCACCCGTAGTTAGCATTAAATCACCCGTAGTTAGCATTAAATCACCCGTAGTTAGCATTAAATCACCCGTACTTAGCATTAAATCATATGGATGTAAGGCAAAGCCGTTCACACCGAATGTGTCACGTCGTGTCGTGTCGTGTCGTGTCGAGTCACAGATGGCACCAGACCCATTTCTGTGTGAGTCACAGTGAGTCCACGGTGGTCAATTTCTTGTTTATCAGTTACATTTTCACTTACCAAGATGAGAGCAGAGCAGAGCAGTCACTTGCCTCCAGAGCAGAGCAAGTCTACAGTGTTCAGTCTACAGTGTTCAGTCTACAGTGTTCAGTCTACATTGTTCAGTCTACATTGTTCAGTCTACAGTGTTCAGTCTACAGTATTCACTCACAGCTTGTCAAACATTGGTTTTTCCCACGAGGCCAGAGTGTAGCATTCATTACTCCTCAACACAACTGTACCAGGTTATAAATTGTGTGTGTGTGTTTGTAGGACTCACCATTGTGTGTGTGTGTGTGTGTGTTTAGTGTCAATATTTGAAGGACTCACTAACCTTCTATTTTCTTATTACATCATGACACACACACACACACACACACAGAGGTCCTTCAGAAGCCAACATCAGGACAGGCTTCAATCCACTTTCTTGTACCAGGTTATAAATTGACCCTCGTCTCACTCCATCTGAAAAACAACACATGGAATTAATTATGGTGTTGTGGGAAGAGTGAGACAGGCTTGGTGGGGGTGTGGGGTGTGTGGGAGGAGGGGGACAGGCTTGGTGGGGGTGTGGGGGGTGTGGGAGGAGGGGGACAGGCTTGGTGGGGGTTTAGGGGTGTGTGGGAATAGAGAGACAGGCTTGGTGGGACTGGGGTGTGTGTGGGAGTAGGGGACAGGCTTAGGTTGTAGGAATAGAGTTACATTTACATGGGTAATATTCTTTCATTTACATGTTTAATCAATTTACTATTCATCTCTAATATTTATACATGTATTCACTCATTCATCCTCATTTAATTTTAATTTTAAATGTATTATGTATATTTTCAGCCTATCAGCTGCCATTTACTAATAAACCGTATATTATTATTATTATTATTACAGGTTAGGTTCCTGAAGGGGTCGCATAGAGTGAATGCCTGTATATGTGTATGTATGTATGTATATATGTGTGTATGTATGTATATATGTATGTATGTATACTGTATATACACTCTCCTCTTTTTTTATTACATTATAGGTTGGTGAAGGGTTGTGTCACATAAAGTGAATTTAGCATAAAGTAAATTGTACATTTCCATAAGAAATAATGGTACTTTAACTTGAAAATGGAGCCTAATGGTTCACGTTATTTTAAGAGTTCCTGTAAATTGAATTTTAATTTTTTTCATGATATGCACTATTTCAAATTTGCATAATTTAAACTCACATAAAAAGAGAGCAGAGTGTATGTAAAAAATATAATAAAAGAGGAGACACACACACACACACACACACACACACACACACACACAAACAGATTAAAGTAGTGGTTTCCTGTTAATTAGAATATTGTAGTTTGAAGGATTTAGTTTCTCCAGATTTACCAACACACATACACACACACAAACAGTTGTTGTTGTTGTTGTTGTTGTTGAAGTTAATTACTGACAACTGTGAAAGTCATGTGACACCAGTATTGTTGTTGTTGTGTTGTTGTTATTGTTGTTGTTGTTGTTGTTTCATCTTGATCCACATCACTGTAAATAAAACACACAATTACTCTTTCAAATAATAATAACAATAATAATAATAATAATAATAATAATAATAATAATAATAATAATAATCTCATGTATGATGAAATTCAGTATAAATTAACTAGGTAAGGTTTGGTAATTGTGACTAAAGGGTTGACATAATATTTAAATGTTTGTAATAAATAATGGTTGGTATTTCTATCTAAGTTTGTTATACACTCTCCTCTTTATTTATTACATTATAGGTTAGGTTAGTGAAGGGTTGTGTCATATAAAGTGTATGCCTGTATGTATGTGTGTGTGTGTATGTATATATGTATGTATGTATGTATAGGTTGGTTAA
>JAWZYT010005292.1:0-50000 GCA_034508575.1 Petrolisthes manimaculis
CCTCCATCCCATACCGAAAACACCCCTTTCCTTGAGGCTTGTACACCACCCTCCTATCCACCACCATCACCAACACCAACACCAACACCACTACATCCTACTACAATTATTCCCACGCTCCCTACCATCATATCCTTAATCTCTTCTTCACTCTATCCCTCCTTTGTTACTCATAAATTTCCTATTCCTCTTTCTTTCTCCCCAGCACCTTCCTTCCCCCTATATTACCCTCCAATTCCCTCCCCTATTTACGTCACCTCTTTCTTCCCTCTCCCATCACCTCCTTATTCTTCCCTCTCCCCATCACCTCCCTATACGCGCCACCCTCTCCCACTCCCGTGATAACAAGCGCGGTAGACTACACTATATTATTCCGGCAGTGGCAGCAGTTGGCTTTGATCACACCGGGGAGCGCCCACCACGGAAGGACCTGCTAGCAATAAAGTCCTGACAAAAGCCTGTATTTCTTCCTTCCTTCCTTCCAGACTTACCCCTGCTCCCCACGTCCCTCCTCCTCCTCCTTCTCTTCTCTCTCTCCTGTCTCCCTTCTTTACCTTTTCTCCCTCCTCTATCCCTCACTTCCCCCCCTTCCTCCCCCTCCTCCTCCTCCTCTCTACTCTACCCTTGGCGTACACCTGACTCACTCACTCACTCGTCGTACACCTGAGTAACATGACCTGCGCTAAGGGTACACACACACGTGCGCACACAGGTATGTACACTAACAACAACACCTACATGCACCAAATATAATGACACACACACACACACACACACACACACACACACACACACACACACACACACAATATCTTCCTTCCACGAGGCACACTTGAATTGCTGGATATATACGAGGTTCTTGACTTACACTACTTGTTTTCTATCACACACACACACACACACACACACACACACACACACATAATTCAGCAGCTGAGACAAGACACAGGTATATATATATTTTACCTGCCTGTATCGTCGTGGTCGCTGCTGCCTTCTCCACTCCAAACCTCAAAATTTGGCCTGTCAGGTGTGCCAAGTCTCAGCCCCTGTTCTCCTCCGCTCCGGGTGCCAATATTACGACAAATTAGTTCTCAGTCTCTTCTCCCACCTTTACTTTTTGTGTATTTAGCCTCAATTCCTTTAGTCTGTATATCCTTTCGGTTTCTCTCTTTCTTCAAATCTCTCCTCTTTCCCCTTCTTTTTCCTTCGTCCTTCTGCTTTCCTTGTATCCCCGATTCATTTCCCTCGCTTTCATCTATCTTTCATAAGCATAAAGAAAGGAAAGAAAGAAGGAAGGAGGGGGGGGGGAGCGTGAAGGGAAAAAAGATTGGAGAGATTATACGAGGGAAGGGAAGGTAAGGAGGAGGACGACGTTAGGAAGGGGATGAGGGGAGGGGGAGGAAAGGAAGAAAGTGCCAGACTGGGTGAGAGGGAGGGAGGGAGGCACAGGGGGCGATGAAGGAATGCGAGTAAGAAAGAGAGACAAGAGTGACAGACGAAGGAAGGGAAGGAGGGAGAGAGGGAGGGAGGGGAAAGTAGGGAATCGAGAGAGGGAGGGGAAAGTGAGGGAAGGAGGGAGGGAGGGAGGGAGGAGGAAGGAAGGGGAAAAGTAGGGAATGGAGGGAGGGAGGGGTAAGTGGGTAACAGATGGAGGGAGAGTGGGGGGAAAAGTGGGGAAAGGAGAGAGAGAGAGAGAGTGAATGAACCAGGGTGTGGGTAAACGTACCAGGAACAGCAGAGGTCAGAAGGGAATCGTGTAAATAAGAGAAGGAAACACTAGAAGAGACAAGATAAAATAAGAGAAATTACCCCAGAAAAGATTAGGAGAGAGAGGAGCAATAAACCAAAATATACACACAGAGATAAGGAGCGAGACAGATAGAGATGAGGCGTGCCAAAGCAGCCGAGTGTGAGATAATGAGAGAGATGAAGGGAGCATGCTGACACCAGGCAACAGAGCTCATCTCACTCACTCCACCAACTGCAAACAACCTATGAAAACCTACACCTCTCACTTCTCTCTCTCACACACACGTCTCTCACTCACACACACACTCTCTCTCTCTTTCACGTCTCTCACTCACACACACACTCTCTCTCTCTCTCACACGTCTCTCACTCACACACTCTCTCTCTCTCTCTCTCTCTCTCTCTTTCTTTCTTTCTTTCTCTCTCTCTTATCTTTAGTTTCCTTATTGTTTGGCTACCCTCGTGTTGTTTTGTTTCTCTAATCGTACATATAGTAATGAGCCAGAACCCGTCATGCAGTAATCTCTTCTCATTGTTTTTATATCTTTATTGCATTCTCTCTCTCTCTCTCACTCTCTTGTTGTTCTCCTTTACTCTCTCTCTCTCTCTCTCTCTCTCTCTCTCTCTCTCTCTCTCTCTCTCTCTCTCATTGCACTCAGTAAAGGGGCCGTAACTAACACCAACCCTCTCTTCTAATGTTTCCTTATTGCCTGACTTCAGTTGTTGGTGTTGTAGTTGTTTTTCTCTCATCGTAAATATAGTAATGAGCCCGATGACACCATGGATGCGGTATGTCCTCTCACTGCAGGCCGTCTTCTGTTTCCTTATTGTCTGAATGGCATCTTTTTTTCTCTTTATTGCTGTCCTTCGCCAGCTATAATGCGATGGTGGTGACGGGAGAGTTCGTTCCCTTCTACAGTACACTACAGGCCATCCAGACAGTAGTTCATTTATGGGGCCATTTGTACTTTTTTTTTTTTTTTTTTTTGTCACTGAAAGACCATGGCTGATTTTTCTTACATTTTGACACACACATGAGAAATTTGGGAGTTTTGGTGTCATCAGCTGCTTGACTTTGCTATATATCTTATGAATGTATCCATAAGAGCAATTAAAAAAAATCCATGTAAGGTATATAGCAAGCAGCTCTGTGAGTCGACAGTGTCTCCCTCCACTCTACCCCAATTTGTTTTCTCTCTCTCTCTCTCTCTCTCTCTCTCTCTCTCTCTCTCTCTCTCTCTCTCTCTCTCTCTCTCTCTCTCTCTCTCTCTCTCTCTCTCTCTCTCTCTTTTATTCATTTATAACCCTCATTGTCCCCCACCTCAACACATGGTAAAGTAATGCAAGGCTTTGTTAAGGTAATTCAAGGACAAGTAAAGATAGGTTAGGTTAGCCATGGTTGGATGAGATTAATTACTGTACGACTAATTATGGCTACATTTGGGTTGATATGAACCGTCTCGTTTCGTATATTTACGTTAAATCTAATCTACTGTATATTTTATAAGATCTGACTCCTGTATAGTTTGTGAAAGCTGGACCAATCATCATAACTATAACACAAGCAGAATACCATAAGCATTAGGAACTCAATTACACGGACAGAATTAGAGAAATATGCATGTAGCTTATTAAAAGTATGCGTTATGTACTACGTAGTATTGTTATTATATTATGTATATATTGTATATTGCGAATAGTGCATTGCATCTTCTGTGTCGCAAACTCTTTTTTATATGTGTCATGCATAATGTTCTATTCATTATGATTTATGCATATCGTGTGTATATGTGTATGTGTTTTGATGTGTTCAGCTAACAGAGTAAACACAGAACTTAATTGCTTAAATGAAAGATTGGTGTGGCTTGAATAAAAAAAACTGCTCGTATGTTTGACTGTCAACTGGCAAACCCGAGAGTAGAGGGTGCCAAGGTGGAGAAGTGAAGGGAATGGAGAGGTGGGGTGAAGAGCTAGAGATATACCGATAAGTGAGAGAGAGAGAGAGAGAGAGAGAGAGAGAGAGAGAGAGAGAGAGAGAGAGAGAGAGAAGAGAGAGAGAGAGAGAGAGATGCTTTCAATTATCTAACAGGAACTATATACTTTGAACATATGGGCAACTTACCTATTCCTTCAAATAACACTATAATAAATAACGAAATACATGCCATATACAACCCTGTCCAATAAACGCCTGCCTGTATGTAGAGTCAACCCCGTGGATACAACCTTAAAATGTCTCACCAAGGATCACTACATCAATGACTCACACTCACTTGCTCACTTGCTTGCAGACACCATAATTATAACCATCTTAATTAACTGTGTTTTGGAACCCCACGGCTGACAAAACGAATAGTCCTCATAAACCAAGAAAGGTGTGTGTGTGTGTGTGTGTGTGTGTGTGTGTGTGTTTGAGAGAGAGAGAGAGAGAGAGAGAGAGAGAGAGAGAGAGAGAGAGAGAGAGAGCTAAAGAGGGCGACGATAAAACTAGCATCTGCATGACACACATCCACACATTCGTCTTAACAGAAGTGTCCGGAACGCTATGTGTGTGAATTTTCAGTCGTATTCATCATACAAACTTGTTAACTAAACCACTCAGGTGTCTCTTTAACGACTTCTTCCCCTCCCTGTTTCTTCCTCCCTCCGACCCCCAATAACGTACTCTCCCTCCAAATCATCCCTCCCCTTCCCATCTCTACTTCCTTCTCAACCCCATCTTAACCTCTCCTTTCCTCCCCACCTTTCATCTTAACCTCTCCTTTCCTCCCCACCTTTCATCTTAACACCCTCTACCTTTAATCGCCCCTTTTCCTTCTAATCTCCCTCACCCAGTAACTATTCATCCCAAGTAACGAATGTTCTATACTCTATATATATATCACACGTCATATCCGATATCGAATATTTACAGGAAACAAAATTTTTGAACTTTACGAATATAAAGGTCCCTCGATAGTGAGTGTAAAATTTAATACAGAAGTTAAATATAAAATTAATGATCCCTAATGTTATAGTTTTACGTCAGATGCTCGTCACTAAAATAAGAAATATTTACTACTTTATCCTAGTATAAAAAACACTTACCTTTGTTCATTGACCAGTCTTCGACGTGGAACATAGTACAATAAAAATATGACTGGGTATTTCAAGTCATCTAGTGAATCATGTCATAATTTACTGAGTTTCTGTCTTCTTGTGGGATGTATGTGTGTAGAGTTCAAGTCTGACGCCCATTATTAGGTTGTTGCGTGTGTGTATGTGTGTGTGTGTAGTGTTTGTGTAGTGTGTGCAAGTGCGTGTGTGTATGTGTGTGTGTGTGTACACGATAAAAGAAACTCCATAAACACAAAGACAACAAAATCAAAACAAAACTACATAAACAATAATATTTTGTACTCACTGCAGGTCCCTCTTGGCTTCCTCGATGCTGGAGTGTTCAAGTTTGAGTTCGAGTCTGTGGATGAGTCTGTTCTTCTGCTCGAGTTGTTCCTCCATGGCGTGCATCTGTGCTGCCGTCGCCTCCCTCACGCCGGAGAGAGCAGCCTGCAGCCGTGAGATATCCTCCACCAGCTTGGATACCTAAAGAAGAGGAAGTTGGAATTAATACGTGGACTTCGGAATATACCGAAATAATTATAATACTATTTATATTGTTATCTGAGTATGCATTAGAAACCGTATAATAGCCTATATGGTGGTATGTGGATATGTAGTTGTGTTCATATGGAGAAGTGGGTGTAAATGAATGTGTGATGTTTATATGAGAATGCAAGTAGCCTACTAGTGAGTTTGTATTTACGTGTATGTATTGAACTGATACATTCGAATAGTGAATGCATATTGAATGGCATTTAATCGTACTTAAGAATATATGCATAAAGGCAACCCTTATGCATAGAAATTCTGTGATTACTGTAATAATGTCTCTTTTAACACTGCATATGTTATTGTATTGGAGTGGGCGTGTTTGTTGTGGCGTTCATTATTATGTAGTGAATAAGTGTATTGACAAAATCTGTGGAAGGAAATGGATGATGATGTAACTAATGAAGAGCTGCAAAAATACAGAAAAATTCATAGGTGATTATTATTATCATTATGCAATCCTAAGCCAGATGCGTTATACATATATTTATCACGACTGGGAAATAATGAAAAATATATTCCATTACTATATAACATAAAGTATAAAAGGATAACTTATGAGCAGAAACATTTCATACATATAATAAAAGAAAATTACTACTAAAGCACAAGTAAAAAATGAAGAGTAAAAAATGAAGAGTAAGTGTGTATATAGAAAATGACGTATGGAGCATTGACTAGAGTAAAGAACAGTCCCTTAACCCACATTGCCATTCGTTTAAGTTCATTTGTTGGTGAATTTGGAAGGTCTCTGGATTCCTCCAAACTATACCAGAAAACATAGCCTTCATAATAATGTATGTAGTACTAATAGGGGATCTGTTTTGTGACATAGGTTGGAGGAATCAGAGACTTTCCAATTCACCAACAAAAGAATCTCTCCTTTACCGTCCATTGTCTCAGTTCTGTATCTTTGTCAGTGTGTGTGTCAGTATTTCGTCTACACTAGTGGCTCATACTCATCGCGTGGAAGTGTATCCACAGAATTGAAAAAGACTATACGTCTAACAGCACCGCCATGCGACACCTCCTGCCAGCCACGTCTAAATATACAATGGCCAGGTGTAACGAGACAACAGAAAGCCCAAGCCAAGCAACTGATGAGGGTGACTCACAAATTGTAAACACAATCCAGACACGAATAGACAGTGGACAGTTTTTATAGTGTTTTTTTCATATTACACCAAGAGTTGAAGCCATCTTATTTTATAGTGGTATGTATCGCTTGCATAAAAAAAATATCACTGACATATCCCTACTTTATCAAGCCAATGCAATGCTCATCATAACAGATAGAAATTCTGTAAGTTGATTGTAATAAAAAAGTAAACAATATGCATGCATTGCCCTCTTGAAGAAACTAAACTCTCCCAGGGATCAGAAATAAAATGAAGTTTATTGGAGCAATATATTTCACGTTTTTTATCTCACACCATGACAAAGAATCCTCTCATTTTACGTTGATGTTCTTCCACCCCAACACAACAGCACCGCCGCGGTACGAATACATTGTCTGGCCCACCTCACTCACCGCCAGCAGGTTGCAATGAAGACTGGAGAAATATTGCAATTAGTTGTGTCTCTCTACAGGCAGGCGTCTTTTCTACCCCCCTCCCCCCACTCTTCCTCTTCGCTAGCTCGTGTCTCGCCTCTTACACATCCTCTCCCTAAAGTATTTCAACCCTTGTGCATGTTTTTATGTGACTAAACTTTATCTTTCTCACAACTTAATCCCTTGTTCTTGCCAAGAGCTTCTCTTCTCCGCTTTCCTCCCTTTTCCCTCCCTCCCTATAGCTCGCTGTCTACCCTTACCTCTCCTCTCCTCCCTCCCCCTATTACGTCCTTCTCTCTCTCTCTCACACACTCTGAATATATATATATATATATAACTCAACTATTTTCTTTTCATTCTCTGTCCAGCTTCAGATCTCTTTCCTATCTTTATATTTCTCTCATTTTCTCCCCTTCTACCTCACTCTACTTTCATGTTTCCAACGTTCCTCTCCCTTCATCTTTCTCTTCACTATTCAGCTTCATTCTCTCTCCCTCAATATATCTCCTTCCATCTTCCCCTTTCTGTTCTTATCTCTTCTAATTCCCCTTCACCTCACCCTTATACTATCTTCTCACCACATATCTACCCGTCCTCCTCCCCTCACCGTCTCTCTTGTCATCTCTTCTGTCTCTCTCTCTCCTATAGCCACTCCATCTTTCCTCATCTCACCTATTCCAGTCCACTCTTTCATCTCCTTTTCATTCCTCATCCTTTCCTCAACACTCCCCTCCATCATCCCTCCCGTCACCTCTCTTTCTCCATCCCTCATTTTCCTCTGTCCCAACTCATCTTGTGTTTCCCCAACTCCTGCCCCCCTCTATAATCCCTTCCCTCTCACTCCCTCTTCCCTCCTTCCATCCCTTGTCACTCCCTCTTCCCTCCTTCCTTTCCCAATTCCTTCCCTCTCACTCACTCTACCTTCCTTCCTTATTTCCTTCCATCCCCTCTCACTCTCTCTTCTATCCTTCCTTCCCCTCTCACTCTCTCTTCTATCCTGCCTTCCCCAACTCCTTCCCTCTTCCCTCCTTCCATTCCCAACTCCTTCCCTCTACCCTCCTTCCTTCCTTCCTTCCCCTCTCTCCAGCGGTAGAGGTTGGCAGTTGTGTAGCTCGGTCCATCATTAAGACAAAAGGTAAGATGTGTGGCTGGCTGACAGGTACGGATGGCCACCTCTACCAGGTTACTGAGCCGCGTCCCCCTCTCAAACCCTCACTCCCTTTATTTATTATCTATTCGTTATTTTAGGGAGGGTACTAATATAAACAGGGAAAGAAGGCAAGGAGAGGTTATAAGGAGAGAGAGAGAGATTTAAAACGAGGGATGATGATAGGGGGAAAGAGCTATAAGGTGAAGAGATAAAATGAGAAACTGCAATGGACAATCTGAAGGGAAAACAGTAGGGAAAGAAAGATGAGATAGAGGAGGAAATGGGAACGAAAGCAAAGTGGCGACGTAGAAATAGGAGCATGAAACACATAAAAGAAAGAAGCAAATATGGAAGGCAGGAAAGAAGGAAGGCAGGAAAGAAGGAAGGAAGGAAGGAAGGAAGGAAGGAAGGAAGGAAGGAAGGAATGCTCTGTGGATAAAACTGTGAGCAGGGAAATATAGGCTATGGGGGGGGGGGGGGCAATTATAATGGTTTTAAATTGGCGAGTACAAGTCACTAGTGTCAGAGACGGCTATTTGGCCACGAGTGATTCCCACCACAAACACCCACCTGATACTGAGGGTAATTAAGAGAGGGGGAGGTGGCAGATCACATGAGGGTCGAGGAGGAGGAGGAGGAGGAGGAGGAGGAGGAGGAATACATAGAGGGAGGAGGGATTGGAGGAAGAAAAGGAGGAGGAGGGATTAGAGGAAGAAAAGGAGGAGGAGGGATTAGAGGAAGATAAGGAGGAGGAGGGATTAGAGGAAGATAAGGAGGAGGCATAGATAGGGGGAGGTGAGGGATGGAGGAGGAGGTGGAGGAGGCATAGATAGGGGGAGAAGGATATGGAGGAGGTAAATGAGATAGAGGAGGAGGAGGAATGAAATATTAAGGTAAACCGAATAATTCCAAACAGACTTATTGTTGTTTCTTGGAAAGCTGCTTGAGAGAGAAAGGAGAAGAAGAAGAAGAGGAGGAAGAGAACATGACGCCCTAATAACTCACCCTCCTCCTCCTCCTTCTCCTCCTCCTCCTTACTCCTCAATACTCTACAATCTTATTATCTACATCACCAATTCATACCTCAGTCTTTCATTTGGTGAACCACCGACATAATATTATACGACTTACAACAAAACTTTCCTTGGCCTCTATATGAGATTCTCTATAAAATAAATATCGAATTATTAACGCATCCGTCTTCGCACCTCTCAAGCGACTGTTCACGAATTTCTACCTCAATTTTGTTTACCCAAGTTACAAGCGCTCGACTTTCAATCTCCCGACCTGTGTGTGTATTTATGTTTGTGTGAGTGACATTCTCCTCCCGTCGTATCTCTCAATGTGTGTGTGTGTGTGAGAGAGAGAGAGAGAGAGAGAGAGAGGGTGGGGGGGGTGACTTGGTTATTTATACACCTTTATATATGAAATCCTTATCAATTTTATGCCCTGCTGAAGCCCCATTCATTTGGTCTCCCTCCAAGTTTATTTTCAGCCTTATTGCAGGTGCCATTAAGGCCCATAATTAATCGAGCTGGAGTTGATGGATGAAGGTGAGGACGGGGGGGAGGGGGGAGAGAGGGGATATGGAGTGAGGGAGTAAGGGGGTATGGAGGGAGTGGTATCAGGGAAAGAGGGGAGGGGGGGGGGACGATGGAGTAGGTGATGTAGGCAGAGGTTGACGTAAAGAATAAATAAATAAATAAATAATAAATGTTGATATAATCCCAACACCAAGAATTCGCACGTGTTGTGTGTGAAAGACAAAGACGATGGGATGATGTATAAAAAGAGGAGGAAAGGAGTGATGTATGGAGAGAAGGAATGAAGAGAAGAAAAGGAGTGATGTATGGGGAGAAGTAATAAAGAGGAGAGGGCAAGGGGAGGGAGGAAGAATGGGGGAGAGAATGGGAGGTAAATGGATGTGTTAGAATGAAGTGAAATGAGACGTGCAGAGATCTAAACTCATATTCATCTCTTTAACTTTCCCGACAGCCAGCCAGCCAACCAGTCATCCATCCATCTATCCATCCATCCAGCCAACTAACCAGACATGCAAACACATTTCTCTATTTACCCCCACTTCCCTCCAGCCCCTCCTCCCCCCCCATCTTTCCAGAGAGACACATTCCTCCCTCACATTCACACTCACAACTCATCCATCCACTCATAGTAAGCTCTATAAAACGTACAGTACTCTCTTAGTAATTCTCTCGTTTACAGAATATCACACCAATACCTTACGATTTATTCAACCGGATTATAACTTGATTTCCCTTTACATAGACTTTTTTCTTTCCCAAGCTCTTCTCCTACTGAGTAATTAACTAAGTAATAACCAAGTAATACACACACACACACATTATCTCTCTCTCTCTCTCTCTCTCTCTCTCTCTCTCTCTCTCTCTCTCTCTCTCTCTCTCTCTCTCTCTCTCTCTCTCTCTCTCTCTCTCTCTCTCTCTCTCTCAGCTGCCGACACCTGTATTAATAAGAGTAGCGTGTGAGGCCATCGTAAACACCTCGCTAAGGTAACCAGGGGTGGAGGGCCAAATTTTAGACTATATGAGAGAGTGGAAAATGTTGCTGAGTGAAGAATAGGGAGGAGAAACAAAGCGTTAATTGGGGTTTTATGGGCTGCTGAGTTAAAGGAGGAGGGGTAGAGGGAGGGGTAGAGGGAGGGAAGAGGATAGATTAGGTGTATGGGAGGGGTAAAATGGGATGGGATGAAGGGTGGGGGACGAAGCGACGTAGAGGGAAGAAAAAAAAAAAACGATGAATTTACAGTGAGAAAAATAAAATAGAGAAACGAAAGAAATATAAACACAAAACACACAACCGACAAAAAAAAAATAAAAAAAAAATAAACAACATACACATAAACTTAGTCAATATCAAAGTCACATAAAATCCTCGGGTGCTTGAACACGAGGAATAAAAATGTACAGGGACCATAACTCCACGTCACTCTGTTAACATAATAAGGTACTCGGGGACAACACTGCGGGATCAATAAGGCAAACAATCCATTCGTTAGGCGTTATTAACTTCACGTGGGGGTCATTTTTTGTCAATTTGGATGTGACGTGATTCTCTGGTCGACTATCCATCCATCCACTTCGATTTGTTTGGTATAGTGTGATATTATTTTTTTATATTTCGTATTATTTCTTATTATTTCGTATTATTCCTTATTATTTCGTATTACATTTGCATTATTCCTTATTATTTCTTATTATTTCGCATTATTCCCTATTTTTTCTTATTATTTCGTATTACATTTGCATTATTCCTTATTATTTCTTATCATTTCGTATTATTCCTTCTTTGTTTATGTATTGTTTTCGGAGCATTGTGTCACTTTTATATTTACGTACATCATCATACAAGTACACCATGCCTATCTTTCCCTACACCACTACCCCCCTCCACCTTTCTTCCCTACCCGCCTTTATTCCTTCCCATCGTCTCTCTCTCTCTCTCTCTCTCTCTCTCTCTCTCTCTCTCAAGCCCCCACCTCCTCCCTCCCTCCCACCCACGGCAGCAAGTGAACCGATACGCATTTGTTTACAGTCCTGGCGAATGGGACTTTGGATGTCACTCCTCGTCCATTCTGACTTAAGGGAGGGGAAGGGGGAAGGGGGAAGGGGAAAAAGAGAGGAGGGAAGAGAGAGGTGGGGAAACGGGAGGGGAAAAAGAGAGGAGGGAAGAGAGAGGTGGGGAAGAGAAAGAGAGAGGGAAGGAGCAAAAATGTAGCAGAAAATGGGTGAGAATAGTAGACAAAAAAATAATTGATTGATAGATTGGGGAACAAACATTACAGAGAATTGCTACAGGTATGATCTATGCTGTGTGTGTGTGTGTGTGTGTGTGTGTGTGTGTGTGTGTGTGTGTGTGTGTGTGTGTGTGTAGAGAGAGAGAGAGAGAGAGAGAGAGAGAGAGAGAGAGAGAGAGGCGAATAAGGCGTCTGTTGTTGCGTAGTGTACGAGTGTAATGAGTTAAGAAATATGGTGATGGTCAGAATGGGATGATGACCGTCTGTGTGTATAGGCATGATGAAAGGCAGAAAATGTGCTCTGGTAAAAGGAATATTCGAGTAAGGCTGTGTGTGTCTGTGTGTCTGTGTGTGTGTGTGTGTGTGTGTGTGTGTGTGTGTGTGTGTGTAGAAAGCTGATGAATGGTAGGCTATAGGAAGGCAAGTACATCATGAAGGTTGTAGGTAGGAATAGCTGTGTAAATGTGTGTAAACGGAATCTCTCTCTCTCTCTCTCTCTCTCTCTCTCTCTCTCTCTCTCTCTCTCTCTCTCTCTCAATGGATCCGGTTCGGTGGCGTCCGTATTGTGCAAAACTTGTAGGATATTCGGGCGGCTACTGTCACCATTCCGGGTCCGTATATCACCTTGCTTAATCTAGTGTCGTTTAAACTTAGAGTGTACGTAATAGCAAGACATTTAGATCCCAATTTCACCAATATGTTAGAGAGTGTAACGTATCGGGTCATTATTGGATCGAATATTCATCACTGGCTGGCTGGCTGGGGGGAGGAGGGAGGGAAGGGGGGGGAGTGTGTGGATTGGGTGAGGAAGGGGAAGTGAGAGAACGAGAGAGAGGGGTTAGGGAATGAAGGGGAGAGTGGTATAGGGGAAGTAAAAGGAGAGTGGTGAGGGACAAATGGGAGAGATATAAAGGAGGAAGGGGAGAAGTGAGGGAAACGAAGAGGAGAGGTAAGAGAGGAATTGGGAAAGGTGAGGGAAAGAAGGTGAGAAAGACGTAAGGAAGGAAGGGAAAAGTGGTGGTGGAGGAGGAAGGGGAGAATAAAAAGGCAAAGAGAGAAAATAAGAAATAAGATAACTTTATAGAGAAAGAGAATGATTGGTCAAATAACATGAACATGAAAGAATAGATGACAAGATTGAGGAAAGAAAAATAAGTGAAACAAAATAAAAAATATATATATGTATGGACAATATAAGAGTCAGAAAAAAAGGGGGGGAGATGAATGACAAAAATGAAAGACGAAGACGAGGAAAACTGAAAATTAATTAAAAAGGAATATTAGAAGAATAAGAATGTATGAAGTGAGAACGAACACTCCTACAGGTAGTATTGGGTAGGTAGGTAGAGGGGAGGTTGTGTACTATATAGGGAAGGGAAGGGGTTGTGTGTAGTAAATTCCACCAAGCCGGCTAAATAATACCTTGCCTGTAGCCAGTACATAACGTCAACACACCGCAACACACGCTGACATACGGCCCACGGCAACACACACACACAAACACACACACACACACACACACACATGGGATTGGTTGTGATAGTATGGTGATGGTGAGGCTATTGGTGGTAGTATTGTGGTGATGGTGGTAGTGTTGGTAGTGGAGGTGATGGTGGTAGTGATGGTGGTGGTGGTAGTGGTAGTGGTAGTGATGGTAGTGGTGATGGTAGTGGTGGTGGTGGTGGTAGTGGTGAAGGTGGTAGTGGTGGTGGTAGTGGTGAAGGTGGTAGTGGTGGTGGTAGTGGTGGTGATGGTGGTAGTGGTGATGGTGGTGGTAGCCAAGGCGTCAGTGGTGGTGAAGGAAAGTTACGATCTTGTCTCATACAACATTATCCATTTTCAGGTCCGCCGCCACTTCGTCATTAAGGCTTGTTTTCCCATTATATCCTAGGGGGAGCGGCGACCCCAAAGGCACGGAGCCACAAGGGTGAAAATGGCCTGATATCGAAGTGGGGGCCAATATGTGTCCGGGTGATCGCTTGTAATGACGGGTATCGAAGTGGCCAGTGTATTTTCCTCAGTTGTATTAGTGGTTGGGGCCCTGATGCATCACTTATTCAGAGGGGGACTACTGTGAGAGTGAGACGGGTGTAGCGATACTAGTGTGTATTTATTTGTGTGTGTGTATTTGTTTGTGTGTGTGTTTATTTGTGTGTGTGTATGTGTGTGTGTGTACAGGCCATAAGGACGGATATACTAGTTCGTATCAACAGAAAAGAGATAAAGACATATACCGGTGTATATATATATATATATATATATATATATATATATATATATATATATATATATATATATATATATATATATATATGAGAAATATGTAGATAAATGCAGATAGAATGATAAATTGATTGGTGAGAAAAATATAAAGGCAAGCAGACAGATAGACGTATTTATTTTGACGGCTTAACAGATAGAGAAGTAGTTAAACAATATGAGAGACAGGTAATGACAACAAACCAGGTAATATATAAATACCCACATTAAAAAAAAAAAAAAAAAAAAAAATAGTGGAGCTACAAACGACGAAGGAAAGTGTGAACGGAGGGTCGAGGTACACACTACAAAATCAAGCAAAACGACCCTTAACCACAGGCCTCTCGACACATCCCCGACTCGTTAACTCTTCCGATACGACCATCACGGAAATCGAGTTTAACAGGTAGATGCAGGAGATAAAAGAAAAAAACAGGCTCTATATAATTAAGGAAACGGGCACAGTCGGAGGAGTAAGTTTGATATTCTCTCTCTCTCATTCTCTCTCTCTCTCTCTCTCTCTCTCTCTCTCTCTCTCTCTCTCTCTCTCTCTCTCTCTCTTAGTACTTCAAAATTATACCCAAATACAAAATCACAAAATTCTATTATTTTAAATGAACATTCTCTTTCATCAAATGTTCATATCCTAATTATCGAATAACATGCGTTAATTAAGAAATAAACAAAATACTAAACACAGATGGACGACAGACACAAACTTCTACCCTCGACTGTACAGCTAACGTAAAAAGGGAACGAACCAGCCATCCAACTTGTGGAGCGAGAGGGGCGGCTTCCAGGCTACAAACACAAATTGTAGAAAGTATTTGCAAAAAACCGATCAGCGACCGTCAACGGGAGCCGCCTAACGAAGCGTGTGAGGTGATGACGGAAGTTGACGGGGTTCGGTTGGGTTAAGTTGGGTGGGCTTGGGTGTGGTTGGGTTGGGTTGGGTTAAGTTGGTTTGGGTTGGGTTAAGTTGGTTTGGGTTGGGTTATACATTATAATTATACGGCCAAGGCATCTCTAGTCAAAACCTTATTCTCTCTTATACTTCCTTTCTTCAAGTACTTTGCTTTACTTTTTTTTAACTTTTTCACACTTGTCATCTACATTTGTTTCTCTTCCCCTCAACCTCTCCCTCGATCAACTCCCCCCCCCCCTTTACTACTCCCTCCCTGCCTCTACAAACCACCCCTTTCCTCTCTCTCTCTCTCTCTCTCGTTGGCTTTGATCAGGACTGGGTTCACTACTTGACCACATTACCTCGTGTCAATTAAAATGCGTTGCCTCCCTCGCTGTACAGAAGGGGAGGAGGGAGAGAAGGAGGACAGAGGGAAGTGGAGTGGAAAGGAGGAGAACAGAGGAATGAGGAGGATCGGAGGGAAATACGAGGAGGAGAGGAAGGAGAGGGAAGGAGGAGGACAGAGGAGAGTGGAGTGGAAAGGAGAACAGAGGAAAGTGGAGGAGAGGGAAGGAAGAAAGGAGAAAAACAGTGAAAAGACAGTGAGAAAAAGAGACAGGTAGAGAGGAACAAGAAAAGAACAACAGGGGAAATACAGACAGAAAGAAGCAAGGAGAGGGAAGACAGTTAGGAAAAAGTCAGTGACAGGGAGGCAGGGAGAGTGTGACAGGGAGAGAGACAGGAGGCAGGGAGACCACAAGAGACTATAGAGTATAACAGGGGGAGGAAGAGAGAGACATTGTTATCCCGTCAGACCTGTTACGTATCTCTTCAATTCACGTATTTTCGCTCGCCATTTTACCTTAGTTTGGACCGATAAATCTTTGCCCACATTTTTTTCCTATATACATTTTTATTTATTTATTTATTTATTTATTTATTTAAGCTGTGGCGGTACGGAAAAACGAAACGAAAATAATTGGAAACTATGTTCATATATATATATCTGCGTGTAAACTTTTAAATCTTTAACGCAATATATAGTATAAAGATAAAACCGTTTTGCTATTTTATTGGGCACAAGGTGAAGCATCATCTCCATTGGAACAAAAAAAAAAAAAAATTGCCAGTTTTTGTATTTTTATGAATATTTTAACACCGTGACATATTGACGAGAACAATATAATGTGTCGAAAACAGTGTCATTATTTTTATTATCACTAATGAATTAACAACATTTTAATAAGTTATATGAAATAAGTATTCATTTTAATTAATAATATAGATTAATACATATGACTCTCTCTCTCTCTCTCTCTCTCTCTCTCTCTCTCTCTCTCTCTCTCTCTCTCTCTCTCTCTCTCTCTCTCCTTCACCACAACACACAGGTCCAACTCACACTAACAAATCGGCCCGCCCGGAAATGCACCATCGGCTCCATTAATTAAAAGGAGAACGGGGGAACGGAATGGAATGGACCGGAATGAACGGGGAACGGCGTGTGAGCCCTGTTATTTGTGGTCAGTGGGGCAGGCAGGACCAAAGGGGGGGTTGAAGGGGGGGTAGGGGGGGGAGGGTTGAAGGGGGGAGGGGGGAGGGTTGAAGAGGGTGGGAGGGGGTGTTGTAGGGGGGAGGGGGTGTTGTAGGGGGGAGGGGGTGTTGTTGGAGGGGGGGAGGGGGTAGAGGGACTTCGTAACTCTTGGATTCGGAAGTTCGAGGATTGTCACTCACTCTCTCTCTCTCTCTCTCTCTCTCTCTCTCTCTCTCTCTCTCTCTCTCTCTTATGTTGCGAAGAAATGAGTTAATCTCGCGTACTTATAAATTCTGGTGTGATTTTCGAGATCTGTATAAAAAAAAAAAAATCCATAATAAAGTGAAAAGTCAAAATATTTAAGAATAATTCAGGCATCCGTGAATAATTATAGCTCATGTGGTGATTATATTTGGAAGTCATTAAGCCTCACGTATTTTTGGCCTTCTGGGATATCAAGGCAGGGGTTTGTACAATTTCAATACTTTTTGCACAAACGGATTTCTTGAGAAGGTCGTAAACACACACACACACACACACACACACACACACACATATATATATTCCCTCCCTCACTCACTCACTCACACACACACACCACACACACACACCTCACTCACACACACACACACACACGTATAATCATGTTTTCGCAGGTCTTAATTCCAGGCCAACGCACACACACACACACACACACGCAAATATTTATGCAAAACATTCGCACATCCGAGGCTGACCCTTGTCGCAGGCGTGGTAGGAAGGAGGAAGCTAAGGTCTGGTGCCAAATTAGCCCTTGGTTGCCCCTGACAGAAGGCTCACAGTCCTCACTCCTCCCTCTTCAAACCTGATGAAATTCGGCGTGTGATTATTGCCCTCGTCTAGAAACGATTAAATGCAAAAATAAAAAAAAATATTATGATAATAAAAAATAAATATGAGAAAGAAGACTTCTGTAATTTATATAAATACTGTAGATGTGTTAGAATTTTTGTTTAGGTGTTAATTAAGTTGCCGAATTAAAATGAAATAATACTAATTCGATTATAAAAAGGACCGATGCATAGCAATTAGATAATAAATATATACGTCAGCAGATTAAGAGGACTAAATTATATCCTCTAGATATATAAACAATCTTGTAATCACCACCAACATATAAATATAAATATAAATTATGTATAGACATTATTCTCTCTCCTTCTCCTACTCCACTCTCTCTCTCTCTCTCTCTCTCTCTCTCTCTCGATCAGGAGCTCCCAAAGGCGGCCGTTATGCAAATGATTTATCACGAAAGGGGACCAACAGACTCTTGATTTTTCTCCCTTAATTGCTTCCGTTGAATGTCTTCTTTTCAGAGCCGACGCCGAGATCGTTTATTGAGAAAAATCCAATGATCGTCAGAGGTAGAGCCATTAAAAAGCCCAGCCTCGTTAATTCCTTCACGCTTTTGCTTCCTTTAATTCGAATATTTATTTATATATTTACATGTACGTGCTCTTTTTTTTTTCTTCGTTGTTGTTTTTGTTTTTTTATCCCCACCTCCCTCACCACCACCACCACTAACAGTTCGTTCTATGACACAGTAGAAGTAGTAGTAGTAGTAGTAGTAGTAGAAGTAGTAGTAGCAGAAAGAGGTAGTGTGAGAAACAGAAGAGGTGTACTTTGCGTATAACTACTTCATCAAACTGAATATTCTTTAGCCTTCCCTTCCTTTTAATAGTTTATCACTTTAGTGGTTGACTCACATAAGCGTCTCATGTGGAAAAATTATATTTTCTATTATTGTTTGTATATATAATATATATATTAATTTAATGACAATTATTTTTGAGGCACAGATGAAACAATTATATACGAAAATATTAATCACCTTCATTTATCATTTCCGTTATTATCACCAACATATTTCAGTACCAATGTCATATTAATTATTACCAACTTGTTTTGTTTTTTCACAATAATGCTGTTCATTATCATCAGTAGACGACTCACCATAATTAAATAATTCTTCACACTATGTTTGTTTACTTTTTTACTGTTATAACTTTTCATCACAGGTATTTCTTTTCTTTTAAACCATCACAATTAACTCTCATTTCCGGTCACTAGAGTATCACATATATCTATTATCGTCATTACACTCAATCTGGGTCTTTATCACTATAATTTTTCTGACGACTATATCACAGCATAAACACAGTGGGTTTCTTTGCAGCAGTAGAATGATTTTTCAGAGAAAGATAAAATAATCACTACAAATAGACACATTCTACAAGGACCTTACCACTCTATATAAGGCTCGTCACACACTCTCAATAATTCGTAGATCAGAACGATATTAGGATTTCTGCAACGACACGAATCAATAATATTATTTGTTATACCTTTTAATGTGAATAACATACGTAAGGTGCACAGGTGTGTGTGTGTCCCCAACTTTCAGAGTGTTAACAAAATTTTCACTGATAATTTAGAGACACGTAGGGCCAACACGATCACAGCCGCCTCGTGGCACCGAACACCACAAATGAACCATCACAGCCATTACACCAATCAATCAACCAACCAACCAACCAACCAACCACGCCTTTCCTTCTTCTCTTTCTACCCCCCCCCCCCCTGCACCACCAACTCCTTCTCTTTACCTCGGGCTGATCACTAAGTTTTTCTCACGAGGACCGGCATTCAGAATTCGAGAGCCACCCACCCAGTTCGGTCACCAAGTCCAATAAAAAAAAAAGTACTGTGAGATCGATTAATAAAGCCAATTTATGAGTTGAGTTCACAGGGAGGCTTCGAGGAGGAGGAAGAGAAGGAGGATATTTCTTGCTCAATTAAGCGAGGGAAAGAGAGTGAGAGTGAGTGAGTGAGAGAGAGTTCGGAAATCGGCCCTCCAGTGCTTAGGAAGGCGGCGTGGGAACTGAACCTAGGACCGGGTGTATTGTCGAGACCGCTGGTTCGCTCAAGGGTGACCTCTCCAACCTCCCACTCCAATCGAGGGTGGTCTATTGTGGCCCCTTGTACCCCCCACCGTCTCTCTAGTGGCCCTCTCTCCCTCTGCCCCCCCCCCCATTCTCTTCCCTTTCCTTCCCCTCTCTCTAGCCCTCATCCCACCTTATTTCCCCTATTCTTCTTTTCTATCTTGCACTCAATTCCTTTCTATTCTTTTTTCCTTTGCTTCTCTCTTCCCCCACCATTCCTTTCACTCTTGTTTTCATGCCACCTTCCTTTCCCCTTCCCACTTCTCTTCCTTTCCCTTTCCCTTTTTATTTATTTCCATTTTTCCTTCATTTCTTTCTCGCCCCTTCCCTGACCTCCCTTCTCTGTTTCTCCACCTCTTCCTTCTCAGTATCTCCCCTCTCTTTCCCCCTACTTCCATCTTTCCCACCACCCCTTCCTTCTGACGTACCCCCACTCCCATCCCTCCCTTCTTTACTCTTACCCTACAAGTGTCCAACCCACACAGTAGATCTCATCAGGGGGGCCTCTCATTCCCCCAAGGGCCTAGTGGGAGTTTGGCCACACAGGGGGGAGTGTCTGTGGTAGGTGTTGGTGTTGGGATAAGGTGGGTGGGTCATGTGAATAGTGGTAGGTGGGTGGTCGTAGTGGTAGTAGTGTAAGTGGTTGTCATGGGGTGGTGAAAGGTGGTAGGTGGAAGGGGTAGTGGTAGTACTAATAAGTGTTGGTTGATTATTGGTAGCAGGTGGGTGTGGTAGGTCACCGGTGGTATTGGTGGTAGTAATAAGTTTTGGGGTTATTATCGAGGTAGGGTAACAACAATGATGTTAGTTGATAAGGGTGCATAGGTAATGATAGTGTGGGTAGTGGTAGGTAATGATCGTATACAGGAGGAATAGTGATTGAATAAATAGTAGTAGTTCATTCAATTAGTAAATAAAATAAGTAATTCCGTTGACTGAATCCCAAATGGTGAACATGAGAAATAGATCGTGCAAACTGGAAGAAAATAAACAAGCCAGCATTTTCTTCATTCTTCTCCCCCTCCTGCAAAATTCTGTCCAATATTCACAACGACAAGACTTGGGAGTGCATGAATAAAAGCCAGAGGAGAAATGCGTTCACAGCGCCTGGACATAATTTGATCAGGCGACACAAAAGAACTATTGAATGCTTTGGCACTCGTGGCGGCCTTCCCTTCTGGACAGTCTGTTATTGGATGGGTGTGGTAAGGAGGGGGGGAGGAAGGCATGTCAAGTGGAGGGAGGAATGGGGGAGGGAAGATTGGTGGGGCAATGGGGGAGGGAGGGTGGGAGGAAGGGTGTGTGTGTGTGTGAGAGGGAGAGTTAGGGAAGAGTGGTAGTGGGATAGGGAATGATAATTGAGTAAAACCAATAAAGTGGAGAGGAATGATAAGTGAGAGAGAGGTATGTGAATGACGCATCGAAGGGAAGAGGGAAAGAATGCGACTGCCAGAATAAAGAAAGATGATAAGTAGGCTGAAATGACTGTAGACGAGAAGAGTGCATGAAACAGCAGGTGTGAGGCAGGTGAGGGAAAGCCAGAGAACAACACTACACTCTGCTCCTCACACAACAAGGCAAAGAGGTGAGTGAGTGAGTGAGTGCCGAGGGGGCCAGAAATACGGGTTCACTCTACCTCCTTTCACAGACACTTCGAGAGAGCACTTGGCAACTATATTATCCCACGGTGCAGAAGGAGAGAATACAAGCCTTTAAGTGAGGTTGAAATAATTAGTAGGTTAGGGAATTGAAGGCCATTAAAATTTATTCCTCCAGACTATGTCAATATATTAATAATGTACAATTACTCACTCAGTATGCCAATAGTAATTTTCAGTTGCTCAACGCTTACCTTGGATCAATCAGTTTATGAGCTTAGTTGCATTTTATTGTTTGCAGCTTAATTTTCATTGGTAAGAAGTTTAATAATTTACTGTGAAGAGGGATTTGCTGCAAGTGACTGAACATGTATTCCTTAAGATACATTGGTGCTTCCATCTATAAATCAGTTAAGGTATCGTTTTACAGTAACGAAGATGATGTAAATAAAGTTATGGTGATGATGTGAATATTGATGAGATGACATTATATAAAAAATATGTAAGCTTAGAAACGTGTTTATATTATGAAGGAAGGAAGGAAGGAAGGTTAGAAGGAGGGAAGGAAGGAAGGAAGGAAGGAAGGAAGAAAGGAAGGAAGGCAGATTGGTAGACAGGCAGGGATTTAAAAGCAAGGACAAGAATTTAAAGATGGGGAGATTTAACAAGGGGAGCAGAGAAGGGGACAGGGCAGGGGGGCAGGATAGTTCTAAACCCCCTCCACCTACTCTCTCTCTCTCTCCTCTCTCTCTCTCTCCTCTCTCCCTCCCCGGTACTTTTTTTCCTTTTCTCTTACCCTTTTTTCTTTCCTTTCTCTCATCCACTCCTGCCTTTTATCTGACCCTGCTCCCTCTCAGTTCCCCTTCTGTCCTCCCTTTCCATTTTTATCCAATCCTATACCCCTTTTTCACTCCCTTCTCTCATCCACACCCCACTCCTTCATTTGTCGTTCCTTTCCTCTTCACTCCTTTTCTTTTTCCATATATGCCTCCCTTTATCTCTCCCTGTTCTCCTGTCCACTTCCCTCTCATTCTCCTGTCATTCCTCTCTTCCTTTCATTCCTTCCCATTTCTCTCATCCACTCTCCTCTCCTTCTCTTGTCGTTCTTCTCTTCCTTTCATTCCTTCCCATTTCTCTCATCCACTCTCCTCTCCTTCTTCCTTCGTTCCTCTCTTCCTTTCATTCCTTCCCATTTCTCTCATCCACTCTCCTCTCCTTCTTCCTTCCTTCGTTCCTCTCCTCTTCCTTCCTGGCCACATCTCCACCGCTAACAGCCTGGGAAGCCCTCAGCTCGAGTACCATTGACAACCTATGGGAAAATGCTGTCCGAATTGGAAGGTGCATTTGTGTGGGGGCAGCATTTGACATCCCCTTTGTGGCTGAGGGAGGAGGAGGAGGAGGAGGAAATAAAAGGAGGGAAAGTAGGAAGAGATGTGGAGGAGAGAGGAGGAGGAGGACATGTGGAGGAGAGAGGAGGAGATGTGGAGGAGAGAGGAGGAGGAGAATGTGATGGAGTAAGGAAGAGAGGATGAGAGAAGCAGTAAAAGGAGGAATACTTCTTTGCTCTTTATGATAATTGGTTTTTATGATGCTCTTTTCACCAATCACTCGTAGAATATTGCAGGTCGATCGATATTTACATAAAATAAGTAAAGATAATATTTACACGCTGAACTAAAAAAAAAGTATAATCTTACTACGAGGTATTGGTGAGCTATATGAATTTTGAAGCCCAGGCATATTTTTTCCATCCACTTTTCATCGTTTTTTCGGGGGACGGGGGGAACCACATGTAAACCTTCACCCGAAAAACATCTCCCATAGCACATACCCTTGCGGATCCATACGTATGCATTCGTGTGAAAACCTATCGCAGCCCGGCAGACCAGGAGGAGCTTATCAGTGCGCATGCGTGGTGGCTTCGTCCCCCTCTATACGTCCCCCACAGTGTTTACATCACGAACTCTGAGTGGCACCAGACGCACCACTGTTTGTTATTGACATGCACGTTATCGAAACCATGCCTTCCCTCCCCTTTTCACCACCCCCTCCACCCCTGACTAGTACTACCTGACCGACCGACAGACCGAACGCTACACAATTTGAGCGGCTCCCGTCGTGTTGTTTTTTGTGTATTACAGTTGACAGTGATAGATTTCTGATGGAGGGGTCGCCAGTGGTGTCAGGCAGGGGTGAAGTAGTGGTAGTGGTGGTGGTGGTGGTGGTGGACTGGTGTAGAAGGGGAGCAGGGAGGTGGTGAAAGTAGTGGTAGTGGTGGTGGTGTGGAGAAGACGAGGATGGAGGAGTCAAGGTTAGTTGGGAGAAAGTGAAATAAGGTGAGTTAAAGATGTACCGGTACAGTATAATGATAAACAGCACCTCAAAAGGACTTGTTATTATCCATACCAAGGAGAGAGAGAGAGAGAGAGAGAGAGAGAGAGAGAGAGAGAGAGAGAGAGAGGAAATGGAGTGATAGCGGGACAATTACAAGAGCATCATTCACCACCAGTACCACTAGTGGTCGACAGACACATGAGGGACGAGAGTGTGTGTGTGTGTGTGTGTGTGTGTGTGTGTGTGTGTGTGTGTGTGTGTGTGTGTGTGTGTGTGTGTGTGTGTAAAGGATAGACAAAAGAGTGAACATGTGTAACTGTGAGTCTGAGTGAGTAAGTGTATATAAGTAATAAACCATACATAATTTAACCTACTGTAAGTAACTGAACACACTTAATCTAACATAACAAACCTAACATAACTTAATTTAAATAACTGTACCCACCTATCCAAACCTAACATAACAAACCAAACTTAACCTAACCTAATCCATGAAGCCAGTACTACCAGCTTGACTATCATATCTGACTCCTACTATCAGTCTGACATATGGACAGGCTACACTCTCTGAATTTCCTGTCAATTTCCCCATATATCTTATCAAAACTTATTTTTGGTCGATGAAAAATGATGATGGCTTGTGTTAAACATCCGGCCGAGTTTTTTTTACAATAAACTTTCACTAAAAAGGAATATTTAACACGATGTAGTTAAATATAGATTACGAAAGGGACGCGTCATGTTTATTCTTTGATCTAACATAGTGTATAATTATTACGTTACGATTCATTATAACACAGCTCAGTTTTATATAGAAGTACTCGTATAGAATAATTAATTAAGGCTATATCGTATTCTTATTTACGAGCACATAAGGCAAGATTAAATCAACTATTCTCTTTAATGGTGTATGTGTTGTGTGTTATCAGTGATGGTAGTTTGTTTGAGGTGTATAAATGAGGTACGTAGGGTGTGAGTTTCTCGCTACTGATAACAGCTTAAATATAAAAGATAAGACGTTTTGGCGTATACCAGTGATAAAGTAATATGCTCTCACCCTTAATTGCCTTACACTTTCTTCACTTATTATTCTCAGTGTAGTATTCCTCCGCCTTATATTTACCTCATAATTATTTGAAGCTCTAAACTCAACAGGTAATAATACACACACATATCTTTCTATCAACATTGTGGCACAGAGGAAAAGATGTTGATTCTGTAGTGCTAATGAAGTCACAGCTCACCTCACCTTACCTCACCTCACCTCACCTCACCTCTCCCCCATCACCTCTCTACATGCCATTGTCTTTTTATGGCGCATATTTGCACAGTTCACGATGGCAAAGTTGCACATTTTCTTCCATCCCCGCCCCCCAAGGTTTGCACGCGTTCGTTAGTGAGGGGGTTGGTAGGGGGCGACGGGGGGCGGCGGCATATAGTTTTGCTTGTTATGTGGAAAATGGTTGAAGGATTCTTGCGTGATGTGGGGTTGGAGAATGATGGGGGAGGTGTGTGTGTGTGTGTGTGGTAATGGATGTTACTATTACTACTAGTAGTATTAGTAGTAGTAAGAGGAGGAGGAGTAGTTACTGTTGTTGTAGTTGTCGTTGTTGTTGGTGGTGGAGTAGTGAAAGTTATATAAGTTGTGGTTGTTGTTGTGATGGTGGTGGAGGTGGAGATGATAAATGAGGTGGTGATGGTGGTCAAGATGTGGTGAAAGTGAAAATGATGATGGTGGGAAATGGTGAGGCGTGAAGGTAATAAATGTATTATAGTGTTAGTAATAGTGGCAGTGATGGTGAGGGTAAAGATGATGTTCGTGGTAGTGATGGTGTTGGTAGTAGTGATGGTGTTAGTTGTATTTATGGTGTTAGTGGTAGTGATGGTGTTAGTTGTATTTATGGTGTTAGTGGTAGTGATGGTGTTAGTGGTAGTGATGGTGGTAGTGGTGGTAGAGGCGAACAGGTCGTTATGAAGGTAATATAATTGACATGCAAGGCGGGTCATGCGAGGGGAGTATTACCTGGTTAATGACGAGAGAGAGGGAGGGGAAGGAGAGGGAGGGGAAGGAGAGGGAAAAGGAAAGGGGGAGGAGAGAAAGGGAAAGGGAAATGGAGGGAAGAGAGAAAGGGAAAGGAGAAGAGGAGAGAAAGGAAGAGAGGAAGGGTGGGAAAGGGGGAGAGAGGGTGGGAGAGGGAAAGAACGGGAAACAAACAGAGAAGAGGAGAGTTAATTGAAGGAAAAGAAAAAGAGAGGAGGAAAGAGATAGAATATGAGAGGTGAAGTAGATTTAGAGAAAGAAGTAAAGAGATAGAGAGAGATAAAGACAGAAGAAAGAAAGAAAGAGGGAAAAATGAATGGAAGGAGAGAGGGGGAGCGAAGAGACGAAGGGGGAGCAAAGAATTAGAAATGGAGAGGAAGGGTAGGAGAAAGAAGAGGAGGGAGAGGAATAGAAGAAGAGGGGGGAGAGGAATAGAAGACGAGAGGGAGAAGCGTTGAGAGGGGAGATGAGTATTACCCAGCTAATGAGGTGATGAGAGGGGAGGGAGAGTGGAGAAAGGTGAGAGAGTGAGAGTGAGAGTGAGAGAGTGAGAGAGAGAGAGAGAGAGAAATATACAAGAGGAATGACAGGGATGGTAGTAGTAAAGAGAGGAAGAGTGTAGAATAAAAATAAATAAATAAATAAAAGATAAAGGGAGAGATATATAAGGAAGATTCAACCACAAAATAATAAAGAGAGAGAGAGAGAGAGAGAGAGAGAGAGAGAGAGAGAGAGAGAGAGAGATGGGGAAAGGGGGTGGGGGTGGCAGTACAACAGGGTGTGTGGGGGAGGAAGATTCTTTTGATGCTCCGCCCAGAGTAACCAGAGAGGCCAGACCTAGTGGTAGGATTATCTTGTGCAGTTTTTATCCCAGTGAGGGCAAGGGGAAGGGGGAGACAGACGAGGAGAAAAATGAGGGGAAAGGAGAAGGGATGGAGGAGATGCGACGAGGGTGATAGATTACATAAATAGATAGATAGATAGATGGATAGATAGTGACAGATAAATAAATAGATAGATAGATAAATAAATAGATGGATAGATAGTGACAGACAGATAAATAGAGAAAGATTGATAGATAGATGGATGGATGGATAGTGACAGATAGATAAATAAGGATAAATGTATAGATAGATAGATGGATAGATAAATAGGGATAAATAGATTGATAGGTAAAGTGGGGATGAATGGGAAAAAGGGTGGTGATGAAGTGGGAAAAAGGGGGAGTGGTTGATGAAGTGGGAAAAGGGGTTGGGAAGAATGGATAAAAAGAGGAGATGAGGATTAAGGGATGGACGTAAAGGAGGAGGAGGAGGAGGAGGAGGCAAGAGACACTTTTTTTGTAGATAGGTTGGTACTGTATGAGGTGGTGAGAGAAGTGGAAGGAGGAGAGGGAAGGAGGAGAGTAAAAGGACTGGGAAGGAGGGGATTAAAATGAGTAAATGAGACAGAGTATAAAAAAAAAAAAGAAAGACAGGAAGAAGTAGAGACCGAAGAAAAAGAAGGAGAATGAAAAGAACATGGTAACAAAAAGAAACGAGAAAATGACACACAAAATACTATATATAAATTACACAACTAAATATTCGAACTAAGTGAGTAAACGTATACTAAAAAAAAAATAATCCCAATAACTGGATATTTTCTTGACGACAAACACTATTTTATTCACTAAAACTAAAATATTAGAAGCCCTTTACGGTGCCACTACATTCCTTCCTTAATCTTTCTTCTTGTAGTTCATGTCAATCCCAAGTTATTATCGCCCAACCAACTTTCTCATACAATCTCGCAGACGGGAGTGAAATCTATATTGATAAAGAAAAAGGGAGAGGAAAAAACTCTCTCACTTACTCTCTCTCTCTCTCTCTCTCTCTCTCTCTCTCTCTCTCTCTCTCTCTCTCACCACACACACACTCTCTCTCTCTTACACACACAGACGAACAAAAACAAAAAGGCGATTCGTGCACCCGATCTGAGAGGAAGTTGAGGGAGGGCTGATATAAAACGGGAAGTCAATAAAGGCGACCATCACGGCCACGTCCTGCCTACCAACGACCTTATGGCGGCACCTTGTCCCTTCCGGCCCCCCTCAAACAACACTCACTGGGCCCCTCATTGATGTTCGGATTGTAGTGAGGGTTGTTGATGTGGTTGTAGGAGTTGTGATTGTGGTTAAGAAGGGGGTGACTGTTGAGTGGTGAAATTTGTTGTAGATGTGATGGTCGTAGAAGGAGGAGGAGTTGTTGTGGTTGTAGTAAAAGTGGTAGGTGTAGTTGTAGCACCACCACCATAACCTCAACGACAGGTTATAAACAACCCTAACTCCAACCACACACACCTGCAACCAACCACAACTCCCACCTACCACAAACACAACTCTAATCACACCTACCTACAACTCCCACAACACAACAACACCACCCACAACACAACAACAACTCCACAACCTACCACCACCCACAACCAAATCCACTATTCCCAACACCACCCACAACCACTACAACGCACCCACACCACCAACAACAACTCCCACAACCTACCACCACCCACCACCAACCACAACTACTACAACCACCCACAACCAGCCAGCCAGCCTCAGGAGCACAAGGACTAACTTCCTCCCCTGGCGTGTTATCAGTGTGTGAGGCTTTGTCCCAACGCGGTCTGATCGGAAATGTCACGTATCTGCCCATCTTGGTGGTGGTGATCGGGGGCACTGTGTGTGTGAGAGAGAGAGAGAGAGAGAGAGAGAGAGAGAGAGAGAGAGTGAGAGAGAGAGAGAGAGAGAGAGAGAGATGAGAGAGAGAGAGAGAGAGAGTCGTGTGTTTATGTGTGTGAGTGGGTGTTAAGAGATACAGAGAGAAAGAGAGAGAATATAAAAGATAGAACAAGGTGGAAAGAGGAGACCGGGATAATAAGAAGGGCAATGGAAATTGGATATAGAGATGTAAGACGAGAGGAAATGAAGAAGAGGGTGTGAAGGACGGAGGAGAAGGAGGAGGAGGGAAGGAACAGCGTGTGTGGGAGGAAGGATTGATGGAGAAGAGAGAGAAGATAGTGGTGGCGATAAATGAGGGAAATGGGCGATACTGAAGAAAAGGTAGAGAGAGAGAGAGAGAGAGAGAGAGAGAGAGAGAGAGAGAGAGAGAGAGAGAGAGAGAGAGAGAGAGAGAGAGAGAGAGAGACGAGGTGTGGAGGGAAAAGGAGGGAAATCAGTGGTAGGGGAGGGGTGGGGGTGGGAAGAGGCAGCAAGAAAGAAAGGAGAATGAAGCGAGGGGAAACGGAAGGGAGGGGAAACACGATATAAATTGTTAAGTATTTCATTAATTTAGATAAGAGTGGAAAAAGATGGTACAGCTTTTTTCATTACTATAACACTACCATGCAACCTCCCTCAGTTTATTTACAATTTCAACCTCATAGTATACAATAATACTTTTTATGTATGTGTTATGTTACTTGTTAATATATTTTGCTAATATATTCCTTCTTCTACGATGTATCATTCTGTTTTCCTTCATTCATTTCCTCTATACAGTCTTCGCATCACCTTTCTTTCTCACTTTATCCCACCTCCATCCTTTCACACACACCCTATGTCCTTCTCTCCTCCACCTTCCCTCCCCTCCCTCCTCTCCACCTTCACTCTCCCTCTCCTCATGCACTTCCTCTCTCCCTCTTTTCCACTTTCACTTTCCCTCTCCTCTCTTTCACCACTTCCCCTATTAGTCCCCTTCCTCCTGTACTTCCCCTCTCTCCCCCTTCTCCAATCCACCTTCACTTTCCCTCTCATCCTCTCTTTCACCACTTCCCCTCTTAGTTCATCCTCCTCCTCCTCCTCCTCCTCCTCCTCCTCCTCCTCCTCCTCCTCCTCAAGCCATGGAGCCCCTTGAGGATATCTATCTCACAGGATCTTCTTCGGCAGCATCGTTGGTGGTGTGGCACTTGAGACTCGTCATCCTGCCTCGCTCGTCCCCTGTCTAACCCTGTCTCTTGCCTCAACCCTGCCTACCTCTGCCATCTCCAACACTGCCTATGATCTGTGTCACCTTGCCTTGTCATACTCCAACTTTGTTATTGTTCTCGTTTTCTCTCTCTCTCTCTCTCTCTCTCTCTCTCTCTATTTATCTATCTATCTATCTATCTATTTATCTATCTATCTATCTCTCTTTCTCTCTCTCTCTCTCTGTTAATCTATCTATCTATCTTGCTGTACACACATATATCAATCTATGTTATACACACTCTCTCTGATACTCACTCATAAACTCTCTTCCACCTCCCTCACTCACTCACTCACCCCATCCCTCCCTCTCACTCCCTCACCCACCCCATCCATCCCTCACTCCCTCCCTCTATCCTTACATAAGCCCGCTAATCTCTTTAATGCATCTCTCCAACCCCTTTCTCTCCTTTTGCTCCTTTCTTTGCAGTTTGCCCCTCTCCTTTCTTTTAATTTTTCTTCCGATCACACACAGCAAGTACACACTCATACACTCACACAAACACAATAGATATACACCAAATCAAACACACGTACACACCCATATACACACATGCACATTCCTACACACGCACATTTACGCCGCCCACTACTAAGAAATATAGAGTCATCATCAGAAGCTTCAGTGAGTCATTCGAAGCCAACCAAGCAAAGAGTGACGTATCAGCAACCTGAGATGGGGGAGTGGGGGGGGGGAGAATCGGTCTTTATATCCCTTTTAGTTTGAAACTTCGTGGATATTGGAAAGGTTACTATAATGATTTTTTTTTCTATCTGTTCGTTTGTAATATCCATAGATCTATCTATTCCTAACAGTCTCTCTCTCTCTCTCTCTCTCTCTCTCTCTCTCTCTCTCTCTCTCTGTGGTTGTGTGTGTGTGTGTGTAGTGGTGGGTAGGAGAGGGTGGTGTCACTACTGTACCATTGAGTTGGCAACACTGGATGGTGCCTCATTTCCTTAGAGCAGTGCCACCCATAGCGCTCCCAGTGCCTCGGTGGCCCTCAGGGAGATAACGAGACCATGGGGGGAGGGGGGGAGGAGGGGAGGTAGGGAGGGAGGGAAGATGATGTTTGAGGAGGGCAAGGAATGATGGAGGGGGTATGTGAGGAGGGAAGGGAGGTGATGGACGAATGGGGAGATGGTGTGAAGAGAGTGGTGGAAAGAGAGAGAGAGAGAGGGGGGAGGGGGGACACTAACTTAGAAATTTATATGAATGTGATAAGACAGTACAGGGGTGGAGTGATATTTGAAACGTCCTATATAAGAATCTACGATGAAATGAAACCTTAGTGAACAGAAACATTATGAAACGAGTAGGAAAAAGAAGTACAAGAAAGGACAAGAGAAATTATCAACACGTAGTAGCGACACGGGAAAGGAGGAAATCTATAAAGTACACGAGCGGGAAATAAGCGTGAAGGAACGAATCTATGTCAAGGGTGAGGGAGTATAGGACGGCACAGGCAGGCAGGCAAGCAAGCAGGCAGGGGAACAGAGCGGTGATATACCGCGTCATGACAAGGCTATACAAAGCAGTGTAATTCCTCTGTCAAGACATCGCTCACTTGGTTGCGTATTTTTGCGTAGTCCGTGCAGACAGCCGGAGTTAAGTCAGTGTTATTACTCGTAGCGACGAGCCCAGTATACGCTCTGATGGTTTCATACACATGCTACGCTAACGCCCCCGAGCACAGAAGAAAAAACGCGCGCGCACACACATACACACACACATGCAAAGCCAAGGTCGCAAATGAACGTGTAGGTTGGTTGGTTGTTTAAGGAGAAAGAAGTGACGTGTTCCTTGTTTGTTATGTACTACAATTTACTGATAAAATGTATTCTGTATCTCTGTCAGTTGGATGTAGGCCATAATGTGTGTCACTTTTGTAATACTTGCCGTTGTCTCTGCACGCGGTTCACTTCTTCCGTCCCGTGTGTCATGTTTTGTATCCGGTATGAATGATACAGAATCAATCGGTAGGAAATTTTAAGTCTCGTATATTAGTTATTACTACTTGACTTCAGTATTATCTATTAATTATACTGATAACATACTTTGCATCTGGTGTGATAATGTAAATGTACTATAAATCAAGTGTCTTTCTATAAATATGAATCGCCGTGTAATATGAATCTCCTTAATAAATTAGTAAGTTCTTAGTGTGTGTATCGTCTTTGCCAGAGAGTACAGAGGCATTGTACCGTACATAGCTCTTGTCCTCATGCGGTATAGTACAACACTGTGATTTGCTACGCGTCATCTGCCATGCGTCATAGTGCGTCTTGCGTCACCTCCCCCGCGTGTTGGGACCACCACTCTAAACACGCATCAGTTCACCTTAACACAGACAAGGTACAGTCGTGTGGGAACCTGATAAAAAAACAAAACAAATTAGCACCTAAAGTGACAGCGTGTGATTTAACAGCAGCCCAGACACACAGCACTCCTAAACCTATACGATTTTTTCCAATACGTGTAATTAATAATAATTATAATAATAATAATAATAATAATAATAATAATAATATAATAATAATAATAATATAATAATAATAATAATAACAATAAGGATGTAACTCCAATGCGGTGGGGATGATAAAAGGTAATCAACAATTATTCATCGAAAAAAAAAATTACACACACACACATACACACCATCATCGTAGAGTCGTCACCACCTTTCCAAAAAGAGCGGGCTGAATAAATAGGTTCCCAGAGTGATGCAAAAATTCCTCTCATGTACTCAATTAAAGTCCAAGAAATGAAGGAAGACCGCAGAGGACCCAGCCAGCCAGTCAGTCAGCCAGCCAGCCAGTCAGCCAGCCAGCCAATCAACCAGCCAGTCACCCAGCCAGTCAATCAGCCAGCCAGTCAGCCAGTCAACCCATCATAGGGAACGCCACGCCCCATCACATCATAAACCCGCTGTCCTTGGCTGAGACGTGGATTGCATTTACAGTGGTTTGCAGCCAGTGGTTTATATACTGTTTCTTTCCCTTAATTCACCTCATGATTATTAGACTATTATCCCGGGTAATATCTACGACGTAAATCCCTCCTAATCCCCTCAGTCGACTATTTGTGTGTTGAGATGCCGATGTATGTTTGAAGGCCAACGATTCATCTCTTCACGGCGCCTGTACAGTTTTTACCCCTTCAATTTCTTCATGATTAGACTATTATCCCAGGCACTATGCAGTCAAGCCGTAAATTTATCCTTCTCCCCTTTTTTCTGTGTGTGTTGTTGTTGCTGTGTGTGTGTTTGTGTGTGTGTGAAGGTTTATGTGTGTGTGTGAACGTGTGTGTGTGTAAACGTGTGTGTGTGTGAACGTGTGTGTGTTTGTGAACGCGTGTGTGTGTTGCGACGACGGTGATATATTTGGGGACACGACAAATAGGATTCGTCACTCCACGGCGCCTGTTCTATTTTCTTCCTTTCAATTGCTTCAGGGTTTAAGACTGTTTAGACCCCGGACCATAATAATGTAAGCCGTAAATCGTATGTATCCATCCCTGGGTTTTAACAACAATGGCGACAATGCAAGGCGGTGTTTGGGAGGGACAAGAAAGATCTGTCTGTTGGCGGCGTCTGTTGAACTGTTTCTTTACCCTCATGTAGATACAGTACCTTAGTATGTGACCGTAAATCCTCCTTAAAAGGGCGTCACATACACTCTTGGTACATTGGAGCGCCATGATTCCTCCACAGTATGTAATGAAACAAAACCATATGAACAAAAATAATATCATATGTGTATTATCCCCTTAACTTGTCTGGTGTTCTTCAGACGACATCAACAACTAACAACAACAACAACAACAACAACAACAACAACGATACGAGAGGGACGGGTCTGTTTTAAATCCGGGTTCGGTTTTATTTTTTTATTTTTCTTCATTTCCCTGACAAGTACTTTGGGGCATTGTTTCGGGTAATAGGTAAACCGCAGGTGCCTTCCCTCCTCAGCCTGTATGTGTGTTTCTTCAACATAAATGGGCATACTGACCAAGGCAGAGGACGACGGACGAGTTGATGGAGAGAAGAGGAGGAGGAGGAGGAGAGAAAATTGGAGGAGGAAGAAGAGGAGGACGGGGAATTGGAGGAGGAGGAGGAAGGCGGAGAGGAATAGGAAGAAGAGGAAGAAGAGGAAGAAGAGGAAGAAGAGGAGGAGGAGGAAGAGGAGGAGGAGGAAGAGAAGGAGGAGGAAGAGGAGGAGGAGGATTCGTCTCTTCACGGCGTCTGGGTTTTGTTGATTTTGGTGAGTGAGGTAATGTTTCCTGTGTTCCCCGAAGCTGGTAATCACGGGGCGAGTTATTGTCCGACGCTATTCCTGTAATTCTCGGTTGCCTCATGTCGGGTTTCAGTTACAGCGTGAGTTATGTAAGGCAAAGGAGGTGGGGCGTCGGGTGGAGAGGTCTGCAGGCACGAGAGGTGAAAGGGGTGGAACAGGTGAGGAGGTGGTGGAGGAGGAGGGGGGTGGAAGGGGTGACGAGGAAGTGGAGGACAATAAAGTTTGGTGGGTAATGAGAAACTAGAAGAGGAAAAGAAGGAGAAAGTCAAGGAGGGGGAGTGGTGAGGATGAAAACAGAGGACAAGGAAGAATAGAGAAAAAATATAAGATGGAGAAGAGGAAAACAAGAAAATGGGAGAAAGGAAGAGGAGACGAAGGAAACATATCAAATTATAAAAATTAATGGTAAACGAATAAACTGAATGAACTCAAATTTAAGATGAAGGAAAGACACAAGTAGGAGGAGAAAGATGGATCAAGTAAGACGAAAGGACAGAGTTGAGCCTGACAGATGAAGATGGATGATTGGTAGGCTGGTTAAAGGTCATGTAAATGGCTGGTGATGGAAGAAAACACCGCGAAAAGAGATGGATGAATGGATGGGAGGGAGGGATAGTTGGTTGGTTGGTTGGTTGGTTGGATGGTTGGTTGGTTGGTTGGTTGGTTGGTTGGTTGGTTGGTTGGTTGGTTGGTTGGTTGGTTGGATGGATGGATGGATGGATGGATTGTTGCTATGTGAAATAAAGGCCAAGGTCGATATAAGATGGTAGAAAAGTAAAGTAGCAACAGATGAATAGAAGAAAGTAGCAACAAAGAATTAGGGGAGAGTACAACAGCATAGAGGAGACGAGGAGGAGGAGGATTGAAAAGTATAGAGGAAAGAGAGGATTGCAAAGAAGAAAGGTTGAGAAGAGTTGTAAATAAAAAGAGAAGAGGAAGGTTGAAAAATTATTGAGTAGAAAGAGGGGTTGCAGACTTGACAAGCAGATGAAAGTTTGCAAGGGAATATATAATAGACAATTTATATGTATTGGGATGAAGGAGAAGGAAGGATTACAAAGTAGAAGAGTAGGGGAGGGATGCATAGAGTAAGAGTAAATAAAAGTGGAAAGGAAAAAGAGTAAAGATGCAAAAAAGATGGTGGAGCATAGCAATTTCAGATTAGAGGAGAAGGAGGGTTGCTGAGTAGGATGAAAATCTCGTGTGCAAATCCTTGGTGCAATTGACGTAGAGGTAAAAAGAGGATAATGCAGGGATTGAGTATAATAATCTCCCAAGATGGCGGGGAGAGACTTAGACAGACTCGCACATATACACATAAGGACATACATACATACATACTTTACATACGTGTACGTAATATACACATATATATATTTTAGCTACCAACACCCTTTTTTTATATCCAGCATCACTGTCTCCATCATCATCAACATCACTACAGCATCACCATCTTTTCCCCATCATCATCAACATCACTATCACCATCACTATCACTCTATCCATCACCTTTAAAATTGCTATGTAGTGTCACCAGCTTCACTATCTCCATCTCCAACATCACCATCTCTTGCCCTATCATCACCATCTCCCTCCATATACCCAGTGTACATACATAAACTTAAGGTCTTATTAGCTCCTTAGTTAATCACGGGGTCTCGTCTGGGCGGCGTCTTTGTCCCAGATCTGAGCTTCTTAAGACGAATTGGAGGCGAACCATTCCTCCATACTACGCCACAAAACAGCATATATTAAGTGGGAGGCAGTTTCTTGAAGTAATTTGGAGGAACCAGTAACATATCGGATTCATCAACAATACATGCCAGGTTAAGATGATACTGTTGGAGGCTAGTGATTCCTTCAGACAGTGCCACAAAACGGAATACGCAAAATGATAACCCCTTTTGAAGTTGGTGACCTTCAATTCGCCCACAGCATCTCATAAGGACCCTGTGATCGTGCATGAAAATTGGAGGCTTCTGATTTCTCCTGACTATGCCACGAAACATGCTCCTGTAATCCAATAAGGTGGTGTTTCGTGGTAATATTTGAAGGACTCACTTATCTCCAATTATCTGACTACATCACAGGGTCCCTTAATCTCTCAGTACCCAGCCAGCATGCAGCCCGTCACCCATCCATCCACGGAGGAGTGTGTGTGTGATGTGAAGTGATAATATTATGTGTTGCATTTATGATGTTTATCCCTTCGTCTTTATATGTGTCTGTCTGTTCACCGTATGCCCTTGGTAAGAAAGTCCCACCAATATTGACCCACACCACCACTCACACACACCACCTCACCTCAACCCCCACACCTACACTCATCACCACCGACACCACCACTCACACACACCTCCTCAACCCCCACTACCACCCACACCACAACCCCCACAACCACGGCAACTCCCACCCACACAATAACCCCCACCCCCAGCACTCAATCCGGCAAGGCAAGACAAGACGGGTTGTATTGTTGTGAGTGAAGGCAAAAAGCAGGAAGGTACAGTAAATATTATGCTATTCTTATATATTATTTCAGCTATGTGTATTGGTGTGTGCTTGTCGTATGCTTGTGTTTGAATTGGTGTGTATGTGTGGACGCGTGTGTGTTAGTATGTGCATGTGGGTTGGAGTTGGTATGTGTGTATGTGGGTTGGTATGTATGTATGTAGTAGGCTGATGTGTGTACGTGTGTTGATGTATGTTTGCATGCAAGTTGGTATTGGTATGTGTGTGTGTGTGGGTTGGTATGTGTGAATGTAGGATGACGTGTGTATGTGTGTTGGTATATGTGTGCATGTGGGGTTGTTGTTGGTATGTGTGTATATAGGATGACGTGTGTATGTGTGTTAGTGCGTGAGTGGGTATACAGGACATGTGTACATAATACACACATATGTCAAGATTCTGATCAACATAGAGCTTACCCTGAACTTTCACCCCTTAGATCATCTCTCAGCAGCTAAAGCAATCATCAACTCCCCTCCCCCCCCCCCCAACACACACACACACACACACACACACACACACACACACACACACACACTCTTTGACATATAGTTGTACTGTTTCTCACTGTCTCCTTCATACGACAATTATTGCAGACTTTATCACAGTCCTGTCCTGTCACACCTCTATGCGTACAGAATATAAATACATACGCACACACATATACGTATTCACGCAGATGTATACACACACAAGAACACATATTACAAATTTATTCACAAATACTGAATATATACATATACATTAACAGGTTTCAGTATATATATATACTTGCACTGTGTAAAAACACAAAGTATCATAGTACCCCCCCCCCCTCTCTCTCTTACACACACGCACACACAGAGCTAAAAATAACCCAACAGCCTTCCCTAAGCCCTCGAAGCCTGTCTGTCTGGGTGGTAACATGACGAGGAAGAGAAAAAAACTCTTTAGTCAGGTGATAGCGTATCAAACCACACACTTCCTGCTGACTGGAGATAAGAGGAGGGAGGGAGGGGAGGGGAAGGCGAGAGAGGGGGAGGGGAGAGATATGGGAAAGGGATTGAAGAGGGAGGGTCAGAGGAGGAGTGAAGGGGGTAAAGGGAGAGAGAAGCGGAGCGTGGGGGGATATGGGAAAGGGAGTGAAGAGGGAGGGAAGGACAGAAGAGGAGGGAGAGAGAAACGGAGAGGTGAGGGGGTATGGGAATGGGAGTGAATATATCCGTGAATGCATGGATAGGGTAGAGAAGAAAGTGATACCTGAGGGAATATGAAAGGGGAAGGGATGAGGGAGAGAGAAAAACCGGACGGATAGGAGAAAGAAAGTGAGGTAGGTGATCTGTGAAAAAATGAATAGAGAGATGGGGAATGAGTTATGAGATCGATTGTAGAGGTTGGGGAATAAGCTTTTTTGGGGATGGGGGTGATGGGGACACGGAGGGTAAAGATGTTGAATATATGGGAGCCTATATAGGGTGGGAGGAGAGGGAAACATGAGAGGTAGTGGTGGATAATACGCAAGGAGGGAGAGGGGAGTATGGAAAGGTGTGTGTGTATGTGTGTGTAGGTGTGGGTGTGTGAGAGAGAGGCAGACTGCGTAGAGGAGATTGGATACTTTAAGAGTGCATGGAGTACAAGCAAATGTAGAATCGGTGTCTGTGTAAAGAGGGGAAAAATATGTGTGTGTGTGTGTGTGTGTGTGTGTGTGTGTGTGTGTGTGTGTGTGTGTGTGTGTGTGTGTGTGTGTGTGTCTGTGGGGTTGTAACTATGTGTAAGGATAGGTGCATTGGTGATGACAGGAAATAAGCGACTGGGTAAGAAGATGACTACGATAATGGTAAGGAAACACGACGCCAAACTAATATTCGCATGCAAAACCTAGAAAAGTGTACGTTATGAGTCGAGGGAATGACGTATCAAATTGAGACTGGGATAGTAAGAAAATGATGGCTTGGATGACAGGCGGAACTAAATTATAAAGCCGGGAAAAAACTTGATACAACATAAAAAATACATATAATATTATACTCTATGGGGATAGTGCACTTTTGGTACATTGGAGCGCCTTGATTCCTCCAAAGTATGACAAGAAACAGGGCCAGATGAACAAAAATAATGGTGGCCTGTTGCCTGGACTAGTTTGGAGGAATCATTTGCTCCAGATTTACCACTAGTGTACTTATACTACCCCCACAAAAAACTACTCATCCTGTTACTAGTTTTGTTATAATTAATATATATATATAATTAATGCCTCCAGTCGTTTTAATTTTAACATGTCCACAGTGTTCTTGATAAGACTCAATTCCCTGGCTTATACCAACAACAACACATTGGAAAACCTAAACAAACAAACAACACTCACAAATTTCCTACAACAGACCATGAGAGCCACATCAAGGTGTCCAATTCTATTTTGACGGTAGAAAATTACAAACCATGCAACGAATCCAAGAGCATGGAAGAATATGCAGATAAAAATTACAAACCATAAAACGAATCCCAAAGTGTGGAAGAATATGCAGATAAAAATATAGAGTAGGAGTCTTAAAATCAATGCACGAAAATACCAACAACTAAACTGACAGGAAAAGAACACTGGGAGAACACGGGAGGCGGCGTCAAGGCAAGAGGAAGCAACCACTAGAGAAACAGACAGAAATGTGTGTGTGTGTGTGAGAGAGAGAGAGAGAGAGAGAGAGAGAAAGAGAGAGAGAGAGAGAGAGAGAGAGAGAGAGAGAGAGAGAGAGAGAGAGAGAGAGAGAGAGAGAGTGTGTGTGTTGATACGACGCATCTGTTTTCCTTCGTTCTACGAGTCCATTAATATTTTGTACTTCTTCCTATCTCTCTTTTAACATCTCACTTACACACATACACAGCTTTCTTCTATATACTTCGTTCCTCGTCTCCATTTAATCCCTTTTATCTGCTCATGCTATTTCTTCATCCCCTTCTGCTCCCTCCTACATCCCATCTTTAACTCCTGCTCCCTTCTTCCTCCCCTTCTGCTCCCTCCTTCATCCCCTCCTACTCCCTCCTTCATGCCCTCCTACTCCCTCCTTCAGCCCCTCCCTCCCCAGTGTAACCTAACCAAGCCGTTCCCAGAGATTGTGTATCAAAACAATAACTGGGCGCGTCACGGTATCCTGTCACCTCATCCTTTTATTTAGAGTATCGGGTGTCCCCACTCACTCACTCACTACTGGTCAGCAAGCAAGGCGAGGGAACACACACACCTACACACACACATTTTATTTTTATCATTCACCATGTAAATACCTTTATCATTATTAACTATATTGTAATATGTATATTTTCAGCTTTCGGGCTGCCATTCCCTTAATAAACCGTTTATTATTATTATTATTATTATTACATTTACTCTTACGCACCCTCTCACTCACTCCTCTCTTTCTCCCCCCCCCCTCTCTCTCTCTCTGTATATATGTTTGTGGTTAGTGTGTTTAATTATTTGATAAAAATGAATCGTAGTTTGACATAATAATCCTTCTTAATATGACATGTAAAAACACTTCAATATGAACCCTTGTGCTTTAAAGAGGACTCGGATTGTCTCGGTAAGGTATCTATAGGTAACTAATTCCTCCAAACTGTGCTTCTACAATGATATACCTCCCGTTTCATGACACACTTTGGAGGGAACAGAGGCCACCGGTTCGCTGTCAACACCAAGGGCCCCTTAATTATTATTCAGATTGACCAGCGATGATCTAACACAAACAAACCAGAGTGATATCAAAACAAATATCGCCACGCCACACACACATACACACACACACACACACACACACACACACACACACACACACACACACACAACAACCCGACCACACACACACACACACAACAACCCGACTACACACACACACACAACAACCCGACCACACACACACACATCAACAACAACCTCAATAACAACCACAATACACATACACACACACAGGGTCGACTCTCCCATTAAAACACAAAGGCCTAATCGCCCCTATATTCTACAACATACCACCAGCATCACCCGTACCAAACATCTATACACCAGAGAGGGAGGCTCTTACGTCCGGCCATTAGCAATAAGGTCGAAAATTCTGGACCGCGGGTAATGGAGTTGCCGACCTTACCGACACTAGGGATGGCACTGTATTGACCCCCTGTGGCTGGTGGATATATTTAGCGTCTGAATTCAGTTGTTCGGGGAGGAGAGAGGTGATGGTTTGTTCTCAGTACTGTGTGTGTGTGTGTGTGTGTGTGTGTGTGTGTGTGTGTGTGTGTGTGTAGTAACTATATGCTCTGGGTGTATAGGATAATATTACGCTGAGGTGGCCGTGTGTGTGTGTGTGTGCGTGGGTGGTGGTGGGGGGAATGGTTGTTGGTGGTGGTGGTGGGAGGTGTGTGTGTGTGTGTGTGTGTGAATGGATACAGTACACCGGTAAGTATATTATGTACGGAGAGAGAGAGAGAGAGAGAGAGAGAGAGAGAGAGAGAGAGAGAGAGAGAGAGAGAGAGAGAGAGAGAGAGAGAGAGAGAGAGAGAGAGAAGACCGGCTGCAGAGGTGGGCGGAGTACTGCACAAGATGGACGGGAAAATGGGGTGGTGTGGGCGGACAATGGGTGGAAGTCTGTTAGCTTTGACGGACCCACACGCGAGACACAACCATGAAGGAGATGAGAACAACATGAGGTGTGTGTGTGTGTGTGTGTGTGTGTGTGTGTGTGTGTGTGTGTGTGTGTGTGTGTGTGTGTGTGTGTGTTTTTTGTGTGTGTGTGTTTTTTTTTTTTTTTTTTTTTTTTTTCGTGTGTGTGTGTGTGTGTGTGTGCTTATGTTGCTCTGTTAAGAATATCAATAATGCATGATAATAATTAATGCCATTTCTCATACAAGGCAAGTAATAAACATATATATGGATAGGTTTGCCTTATAAATTATTGTGCATAATTAGGTCCATGCACCAACTTCACTTAATTAAGGAATCCTGTGATGTAGTCAGAAATTTGGAGTTTAATGAATCCTTCTAGTATTGCCACGAAACAACACACACACACACACACACACACACACACACACACACACACACACACACACACACACACACACACACATACAACCTATATGGAAGGAGCTTGTTTGTTTCGTGGTATGGTCATTAGGAATCAGAAGCCTCCAATTTTCATACGTGATTACAGGCTCCTTAATCATGCTTCTTTACTCTCACGTAAGATCTGTAATAAAACCCAAACATCATACTCTTCTAATTTCCCTTTGCTCATCTTCGTCTTCCTTCCCTTTGACTGTACAAGTAGAAAGTAACATCATCCTCATCATCAACAAGAAAAACAAGAAGATAAGCTCGCGTTGCTCTTGCTGGTCTGCTCCTCATCACAACACAGGCGAAATGAAGAGTGAGGAAGGAAGGAAGGCAGGAAGCAAAGCCTGAATTAACATGGTACGGCTCACAGAAAATATACCATAACAACAACAACAACAAAAACAACAACAACACTCTGAAACCAGATACCCATCCCTCCCTCCTTTTTCTCCCCCCTTCTCCCCCCTTCCCCCCAGTCTAGCAACCCCCTCCCCTTCTCCCAATCTTGCACTCGTTCCCCTTTCCCCCCAGTCTTGCTAATGTCCCCTTCCCCACCTCCCCCCAATCTTGCACTCCCCTCCCCCTCCCCCCAGTCTTGCACTCCCTACCCCACCCACTCACCCCCTCGCCTCCAGTCTTCCATCCCCTCCTCTTCCTCAGTGCCCCAGTCTTCCACCCCCTACCCCGACCCCCACGCCCCTCAGTTGCACATTTGCGCGATCCAGACTCGGGTGTTGCGGGGCGTTATCACTTGAGGTTGCAAAGTGAATGTGGCGTCACTCGGTAATCACATTAGAAAAAAGTTCTCAAATTTTCGGCAAGCCCCCGAAAATGCAATTATGGGTATACAATTACCTTCTGTGAGCACATGTAATACATTTCTGCTTTTCGTTGGCGTTATTAATATCTGAAACCCCCTCCTACCCCCCACCCCCAACACACACACATACTAAAGCCAAGAGAAGTACAAGCAGGGACAATAAATAATTCATATATAAGCATAAGTGACTTACGTAATCATTATAAGAAATATATTATCTTTTAGTAAACCTGGTAGGATTTCCAAATAACAAGTTAATCAGCAAATTCTACTCTGTTTGCAAGCCTTTACTTACTAGTACTCATCAAAGCAATAATATAAGTACAAGGACATAGTAAGCCAAATGGACAGATAGGTATACATATAATGAATGGCCTTTAGCGTCATCGTTCCTCTAAGTGTTGCAAGGCTTGTACTAAAGGTATTAAATAAACAACTTGAAAAAAATAGGTATTATAATTGAGTGACTCGGCTCTCTGTAGGATATCGAAACTTACATCCGCGACTGTATGTACTAGTGCTTGATTTTATGCTCATTTGAATAGCTCCGTTGGCGCCTCTGAATTCGCCACATAAAGCGCTGATGAATATGCATTTTCTCCTCCCAGGTTTTTGGTGGAGAGGCGAGTAGCAGTCCAGCCACAGCTACAGTAGACAGACGCCTGGCTTCCTACTCAACGCTGCTCAGGATTGAATTATGTTCGAGCTCAGGTTAGGCCAGGAACAAGAGCAGAACGCGAAGGGAACGAAGGGGGGAGGGGGTAGGGTGGTGGTGATGCAGTTCTGAATTACATTGTGGATAGCAGCTAAGGTGGATGATAATAGTTGATAAAGAAGTGGAATGTGGAGGGTTCAGGATGCATGGATGAAAATGGAGTGAATGACGCAAGTTTGAAATTAATTGGAGCAAGGTTGAAGATGAAGTGGATGACAGAAGGATGAAGATGGAGTGGATGGTGGAAGAGTGAGAGGGAAGGAGTGCCTGCCTGGTGGAGGGCTGGGCACAGTGGTGGAGCTGTATCTTAAGTGGCAAAGGTTGGAAGATAAATGGTTTGTTTCTTATGGGGTGACACAGCAAACAGTGTAGTGGGTCGGTGGGTGGGAAGGGGAGGGACGGAGTGGGTGGGAAGGGAGTGATGTGATGGGGTGGGTGGAAGAGGGAGGGTCTGAGTGGGTGGGAGAGGAGGTGCAGTGGGGATGGTGGTGACTGTTGGGAGGTTAAGTGTGTTGATGTGCGTGGGTGATATTTGTGCATTGTGTGTGTGTGTGTGTGTGTGTGTGTGTGTGTGTGTGTGTGTGTGTGTGTGTGTGTGTGTGTGTGTGTGTGTGTGTTTGCAATACGGGTGGGCTGTATTGTGTATGGGGCGGTGAGTGTTTGTGAATGAGTGTGAGTGGTGAGTGAATGAGGGTGGGCGGGTATGGCTGATGAGAAGTGGAGACAGAGTGCGGGTGATGTGGGAGGTCGAGTGAGTGTGTGTAAGGATGGGGGAGAGTGTGTGGGGGACGTATATATGAGTGGGTGTGGATGGAGGAAGAGTGTGAATGTAGATAAGGAAAATATACAAGTGTAAGAGTGTGGATTTGGATGTGGGTGTAGAGACCGTGGGCAGCGTGGATGGAGGAGCATTTGAGGGAAAGATATAGATAGGGGTGTGGGTGGAAGGAGAGTGTGGGTGAAGGTGCGGGTGGAGAGGGGATAGCGTGTGACATCTTGGGTGGTGATGTTCGGTAATGGGGTTAGAGTGAGTGTGGGAGGCCGATAGAAGGACAGGGAAGGGAAGGGAGGGGAGGGGGTCGGGTGAGGCGTATATTAAGCGAGGGAGACTTATGGAGAGAAAGAAGGAAGAAGGGAGGAGGGGGATATAGGAGATGGCAAGCTAAGGAAGTAAAGGAGGGATGGGAGGAAAGTAAGATGCAAAGATCTGGTGAGTACATATGATGGGAGGAAGAATTAATGTAGAATGATAGAGGAAGATATGGAAGGAGATTAGAAAATGAAAATATAGAAGGATAAGGAATGTGAAAGGAAGGAGGGAGAATGTGGAGGGAGGAAAGAAGAACGCCAAGGGAGAAGAGACAGAGAGGGTGGAGGAGGGCGAGAAAGTGGGAAAGGGTTATGTCATGACGTTAATGCAAAACACATCATCTTGAAAACAACTTTGCGAGATAAAATAACACAAGGACGCATTCACTTAGATTAAACTGTACTTACACACACACACACACACACACACACACACACACACACACACACACACACACACACACACACACACACACACACACACACACACACACACACACACACACACACACACACACACACCCACACACTAACATCCAGCATCCACTCACACATACACTGCCTCACCCACCCCCACACCCACCTCACCCACAAAGGCTAAAAGATCCCCACCCACTCCAGCAGCTCACAAAACAATAACAATGACACAGGAACAGCCAGAGATGTCAAGGGGAGAAGGTTTTAAGTTGAGGGAGGAATTGTGTGTGTATGTGTGTTAACCAAAGGGACAGGATGCTGGCTTTGGGTGATGCAAGCTAGCTGGCACACTTCCACTACCACTAGCTTAGCTGCTGCTTTATGGTGATGAGATTAGAGTGAGTGAGTGAGTGAGTGGGTTAGAAAGTGGGTGAAAGATTGAGAAAGTGGAGAGATGAGTGGATGGGTTAGTAAACAGTGTAGAAAAGAGTGAATTATTGGGTGTATGAGAGAGTAAGGATTGGTGTGTGTGTGAGTGTGTGTTTGTGAGAGACGAATGTGTGGAAGGGGATATACTTGGAAAAAAATGAGTGAGTGAGTATGTGGGTCAGACATACAAATACGTAGATACAAAAAAAAAAAAGGATAAATAATTAATACAAAATATAGACAAATAAATAAATAAATAATGAATACACAAACATAAACATAAACTATAAAGCATAAAAATACCCTAAAAATACAAAATTATATTCTTTCTTTTGTACTCCCAGGTGCCAATACTTGACTCTGAGAGATTGTCAACACTGCCTGCCTGCCTGCCTGCCTGCCTGCCTGGGGATGTGACTCATAAACTTGTCTCAAGGTGGCATTTGTGACATTAGATAATACCCCTGGCTCTTGTCTCATCTCATCTTGGCTCTCCTTGTGGCGCCGGTGCTGTGTATGTATGTATGTATGTACAGTTGCTGACAAAAAAAAAAGTATGTTTATTCCAACCTATTAACAGTTATGGCCAAGAAATTAAGATGCTTTTATGACCATTTGATTATACTGTATTTACACATTTATTTATGCAATGATAAATACATACATGTTATACTGTAAGTGCATATAAATTATATAACCATTTATACCTAGATCTTTCAAAAGATATTAAGTCTAATACATAAATTGTTACAGGATGTTCAGCTTTGAAGGAAATTTGCAGCCTCAGAATTAAAGCTTTTGTGTTTCCATGTTTTTTTACGTTTCGTCTCATCTTTATTATCACAAACCGTTCTTTCGTTATCCATTTATTTAACCTTCCTTCCTTTTCATAGTTTCTCCCCAACATTCTACTCTTTAATTATCCAGTGCCGTTTCATCTCCTATCCATTCCTTTCCATGTCACCCTTTCTTTGTCAGTCTCATCCTTCGTTTCTTTCCTCTCCCTTTTTATTATCCCATTCCATCACTCCACCATCCATTCCCATCCTATATACTCCTCAACTTACCATCCCATCTCCTCTTCCCAGCATCCTTTCCCATCCTCAGCATCCCATCCCATCCCTTATGCAGGTCCAGGACACACACACACACACACACACACACACACACACACACACACACACACACACACACCTATACCGATAAGGGGACTCCTCCACTATGCATCCCTCCTGATACAATACAATCCGGCCAGAGAGACCCATTTACCCGAAACAATGGTCGACAATAACCAGAGTTGGCCTTATCCTTTACCTGCCTTCCACCCACTCCCACACTCCTCACCCACCCACCCTTCTCACCCCTCTCCCTTCCCACCCCTCTCCCCACTCCTCCCCCACCCCTCTCCCCACTCATTCCCCATCACTCCACACCCCTCCCACCCCTCTTCCCTCCCTCTCTATCCCAGTCACAACAGCAGCAACAGCAGTCGCCCGGGAGATCTTTACTCTACTCCATTTTGTGGCCGATAACAACTTGGAATAAACCTCTCTCTCTCTCTCTCTCACTCTCTCTCTCTCTCTCTCTCTCTCTCTCTCTCTCTCTTGTAAATTATTGTTTCTGTTGTTGTTGTTAGTTGTGGTATTTTCCATGTTATATTATTGTTGTTGTTGGTGTTGTGAGAGGGGATATTATTCTTATTATTCATGAATCTTTCTCTTGATTGTTGTTGTTGTTGTTGTTGTTGTTAGTCAGACATTCACCGTGACAGACAAATTGGAAAGGCTACTTCATATTATCAACTGAGTTTTTCTGAATCCTGAAACTTATCTCACCCGCATGTTCCTATATAGTCGGGTTATGCTTTAAATCGGAGTCTATTTTGCTGTATTGTTGTTGTTGCTGTTGTTGTTATTATTTGTTGTTGTTGACATTGTTATTATTATTTTTTATTATTGGTGTAATTATTATTACTATTTGTTGTTGTTGTTAATATTATTATTATCTGTTGTTGGTATTGTGGTTATTTGTTGTTGTTATTGTTGTAGTTGTTGTTGTTGACTGTGAGATGAAGTGGATACACGTGACTGTTTGTTGGTTCTGTTACAAGTCAGAATAACGAATTGGATCTACTTTGTTGTCGTTATTGTTGCTGGGAGTCGGGTACAAAGGGGCGATAGGGACGTATGTACAGTGCAGTATGTCGGTGTTGCTACTTCGTGTTGTAAGAGGGACTCATGTGTTGTTGTTGTTGTTGTTGTTGTTCCTTAGTGTGGCAAGAGGAAAAATATGTTGATGTTGTTCCTTAGTTTCTATGAGTTGTCAGTCTGTTTCCCGTCAGATTTTTTCTAATACTTTTCTCATTTCCCCAGACAACAGAATCCCTCATAAAAAGATACCACGTCATTCACAGTAAAGTCACACTCGGTAAAATGCATGAAACTAAAAACGTCACCACTTATCGTGTACCAAAATAAAAAATAAAATAATAACAATAATCATACTACACTGGTACTACATTTCATTGAAGTAAAAACATGATAATACGAGGATAGTACAATGTTCCCTCGCACCACTACACCGTAATAATGACTCCTGTACATAGTAGTTTGACGGAAACGGAAGTAGTAGTCGTTAAAGAACAGAAGCGGCCATTTCGTCCACCAAGAGCCATCGTTATCGGGCCCAAATCGAGTCCATTTTCTACTTATAATCGCCACTGATTACTACCTGTCTCTATCAACTAGGCTTTTTCTTTCTACAGGATACTTTTCCGGGGCTAATAATACTCCTCTTCGGGTTTAATATATATAATCTTTCTACATTCACAATTCAATAACTCTAGGCTGCTTTGAAGTGCTGAATGTGTGTGTGTGTGTGTGTGTGATATTTTTATATTAACCACCGCATCACACCTCAATTCTGTATCTTTCATCTACTATCTACAATTCTACATCTATCTACTGTATTAGCAGCAGCATCTAACACCCTTCCCTTTACACAGTTCCTCATTGTCAATCCAACGTCGATTATAGTTTTATTGTTTTTCTTAAATATACGTTCCAATCTCCTAACAGTCTCCCTCCTCTCCCCCCTCCCACCTCCACCTCCTCCCCCTTCCTCCTCCTCTTTCTCCTCATCCCCTCCTTCTCCTCCTCCTCCTCTTCGCCCGAACTCCCAATAACTTCTTGCTCTCCTCTCCGTCTCCTTCCTAATCGCAGGCGTCATCCATCACCATCCATCACTCATCTTTCTATTCTCTTCCCTAATCGCATCTTTTCCCTCCCGTTCCCGCTGGCTTGTACTTTATTTTTATTTCTATTTTTTTTTTTTTTTTTATGCTGTCCTTTCTTCTACGTCATCTTCTATAAATATCTCGACTCCCTCACTCAATCTCACTTTTACAATCTCTCTCTCTCTTTCTCTCTCTCTCTCTCTCTCTCTCTCTCTCTCTCTCTCTCTCCTCTCTCTCTCTCTCTCTCTCTCTCTCTCTCTCTCTCTCTCTTAATTCTGCATTCTCCTCCTGAGTAGTGTTTTTATTGGTTCTTTTTAACACTGCTTCCCTTCCCTTCCCTCCTTTCACTTCTTCCTTTCCTTCGTCCTTCCTTTCTTCCCTTTATTCTCGAGATATCAAATATTTTCCATTCCTTCATTCTTCCCTACCCATCCATCCTCCTATACCAATCTCGTCATCTCTTCTGTCCTTGCTTTATTCCTCTATTCCATCTTTTTCTTCTTCGCTTGCTTCTCGCCGGCAACTCCTTTAATTCCCTTCTTTATTTCTATTCTCTCGTTCCTTTTCATCTTCCCACTCATTGCTTCCCAGACGCTTTTATCATCCCACCCACTCCATCTCTGTCTCCTCTCTCTCCCTCCCTATTCTGTTACTTACTTCTTTCTGTCTTGTCAAATATTCTCTCTCCCTCCTTCCCTCCTTCTAATTCCCTCGTTCCCTTCTACTTCTCTCCTCTCTCTCCTTCTATCCCTTCTACTTCCATCCTCTCTCTCTCTCTCTCTCTCTCTCTCTAGTATGTTTGTCTCTCCAGGGATAAATTTGTACCCATCTGCTCCTCGACCTTCCCCAATTGTCATCACTTTTCTTTCTGTCATGCTTTCTGCTCTTCTCTTATTACCACATTTTTCCCATACCCCATCTTTATTAATATATCTTTGTCACCATCTATTTATCACTAATGGGTTGCCTCAGTTATATATTTTTTTTTATCATACCCATTGTCTATTCTCTTCATCCCCAATATACATTAATTTTGTTATTCTATTGGTTTTACTATGATTTACGTTTTGTATTTTATAAGTTTTATATATTATAATTTAATATATGTGTGGTATAATTATGTTTGGCTTCACTATCCACGTTTCTCCCCTTCGCGTTCTATGTATTATCTTCTCTCCCTTCCTTCTCATGTTGCCCTCACCACCTCTCATCTTTCCTCTCAGCCCTCATCTGGCCTCACCTACTCCCTCCACGAACCCTCAATCTTATTCCATGCTTTTATCACTTCCCCTCATCCTCTCTTAATGCTCTCTTTCCCCTCACCTTCTCCCATCAGGCTAACCCTTTCCTTCCCAACTCCATATGTTCTCTTCCCTTTCACTTTTCATCATTCATTTCCCTCTTATTTACCTTTCCTTCATTTTGGGTTAACCCTTCAAACTCCTTTATCTCACTTTCAGAGTTCCCATTCACTCACTCACCTTACACTTTATCATTTTCTTCAACCATTTTTTTAGTTTTCAGTATTTGTTATTCTTTATTATTATTATCTTCATTTTGTCCGTCCTTCATTTATATGTCTCTTTCTTTCTCATCTCCTCCTCGACCCTTTCAATCCCCCTTTCATCTCATCTTCCAACATTATCATCATCTTTTATACCTTCCCTTCTCACCCTTCTTCAAAACTCTCACCCTTCCTCCTTCTCTTCCTTCACACTTCCCCCTCCATCCTTTTCTCTTCCCTTGTTCTTCTTTACACACACCTTTTCCTATCTTAGTCTTCCTCTTTTTTCTTCTACATCACAACTTTTCCTTCCCTTCCTTTCTTCCTCCTTATCTATCTCTTCCCTGTAGCATTATCCACCCTTCCTTCATCCTGTCTC
>JAWZYT010005292.1:55000-78883 GCA_034508575.1 Petrolisthes manimaculis
TGACTTTTGAGTGGAGAGAATGAGACGTTGTTACAGAGTCAGAAAAGTAACAAAATATGATCTGGAAGACGTTTTTTTTCTTAATACAGACTAAAGAATGAATAAATAGAGAATGAATGAATTGAATAGAGAATGAATGAATGAATAGAGAATAAAGAATGAAATAGCAGAGAATGAATGGAAAGAATAGAGAATGAATGAAGAGAGAATAGAGAATGAATAGAGAATGCAGTACTATGGCAGGGAACGAAAATAAACTATCGAGACATTTTTTTTTGTACTACAGGCTTTGATAAACACCTTCTGTAAGTACACATCACCCCTTCCCTTCCCTTCCCTTCTGTGCCTGTACCTACCCCAACCCCAAAACGGCAACCCACCCACCCACCAGCTTCCCACCCTAACCCTCCCGAGAGAGAGAGAGAGAGAGAGAGAGAGAGAGAGAGAGAGAGAGAGAGAGAGAGAGAGAGCGTGAGAACCAACGCCCACAACCGAATATGCTAATAAACCACCAGGACTGAAAAAGAACAGTGGCAGGGAGACCAGAAAGGAAGGGTGGGGGGAGGAAGGGGGTCTAATGTGACGGATCGGGAGGGAGGGATGAAGGATGACGAGGAGGAGGGAAGAGGACAAGGGGGGGAGAGAGTAGGGAGAGAGAGTATAGGGAGAGAGGCAGAGTGGAAGTTCTAGTTAGAGTGACTAGAGAGAAAAGGGGGGAATGTGAATATTATAAAAAGAAACTTGTAAGTCTCAGAGTAGAAAGAGAGAGAGAGAAATTTTATAACTAGAGGAATGTATGTGCCTGTTTACCTTAATCACAAAAATATAGTATAGTGAACTAGGCAGCCAAACACACTTGTTATAACTAATTGTGTAGATAACTAATTTAGCTCATAACCCATGTCTATAATCCGTCTCTGTAAGGTTATAATGGCAACGATAATACACAGTATACGGTAGTAGTAATGACCTCAAGGAGTGAGTTTTTAATTATATTGTATATTTTTTCTGGTAACTCAGGCAAGAAAAACTATAAATAAATCATGTATTAAATTTATCCTACGTCTGTCCAAAGGTTTGTATAACACGGATGATTAAAGAAAAACACAAACACTAACTAACACGAGTCATCATCAGCCCCAATATTGCACTTTACGGAGAGTTTCTTTTGTTGTTGGTGTTTTAAAAGGTCTCTGGTTCCTCCTAACAATGCCAGGAAACAGACTAGACGCCCTCAGCGGTACTAATACGGGATCTGTTGTTTCGTTACATAGTTTGGAGGAATCACAGACCTTCCAATTCACCAACAAGAGAATCATCCCTTCAGTCTAATGTCAACAGGGGTGACTACCGAAGGACACCAAGACTAATAAGATAATGAGTGTAACAATATAATGACAACACAACCCTTGAGTCATCCACTATGTCACACAACAACACAACACATTATTATAGGGGAGAATCTCTTTTGGGAAAATTGGAAGGTCTCTGATTCCTCCACACTATGCCACCAAACAGATCCCTTATGAGTGCTATTGAGGGCGTCTGTTTTCTGGCATAGTTAGGAGGAATCAGTAGCCCTCCAAATATACCTTCCAAATAATCTTCTCATTATTAACCTGATTAGGGCTTGTCCACTACCTCGTATCTGAGCACCTCGAGTGACAAAGGTTTTCAGGGTTCAGTATAAGAAGTTGAACCATGAAAAGGAGGGTCACATGCCAGCCATAATTGTAAATATTAAGGACCTTGTGATCGTGTATGAATATTGGAGGCTTCTGATTTCTCCTGACCATGCCACGAAACAAGCTCCGTCCATATACTGTATAGGTGGTGTTTCGTAGAAATAATTAAAGGACTCATACATCTCCAATTTTCAGACTACATCACAGGAACCCTTAAAGAAATATAAATATAATACTAACAGTAATAAGTATATCGTAATATCAACAGACCTATTAAAAAAATTGTTTATATAGAATGGTGTCAAGACGAAGAGAGTAAATGTAAGAATCCGAAGTTGTAAATACGAATTATTAAATAATAATTATGAGAGGACAAAGTTGAAAATTCTAACAATAACAGGGTAAGAGAAGCCAAAGTTTAAAATATTACTAATGGAAGAATTGTGGGAAACTAAAGCTGTAAATAATAACAACAGAATACTTATCATATGAACCCGAAGTTGTCTATGAACATAATTATACAGCATAATAATAATAGTAATAATAATAATAATAATAATCATAATCATAATAATAGAATAACAAATAACAGAATAACAAATAATTACAAGAATACCCAAATCGTATACACTACGTTAATAACAACAAGAGAATAGTTACGAGAAGCCGAAGTTGTGAATAATTCTACGAAAGAGAGAATTAAGGAAGGGGTCGTAACCTTTTGGTACAATGGAGTGCCTTCATTCCTCTAAAGTATGACAGGAAACAGGACCAGATGGATAAAACATAATGGTGTCCTGTTGCTTGGAATAGTTTGGAGGAATCAGTTGCTCCAGATCTATATCAACACTGTACTATACCCCTTAAGGTGGAAGTGCAGTATTGGTAAATCTGGAGCAAATGATTCCTCCAAACTATTACAAGCAACAACAGGACACCAGTAATTTAATTCATCTGGTCCTGTTTCCTGGCATACTTTGAAGGAATCGAGACACTCCAATGTACCAAAAGTATACTTATTATCCCCTTAATATATTATGAGAAGAGCCGGGCCGAGATATATATAGATATAGATTTAATTAATAGATAGCCTGGAGCACCGACACCGCCACATGCCCCTGCAACAAGGTAAATAATGTGAACTTACTTCGGCTGCCTCCTTAAGCGATAGAGCAGAGGTAGAGCTTGTGTCAGAGGCTCCACGTACCTGAGGGAGGAAAAACAACACATTATAATACTGTATATATGATACAAAAATATATATTATGTTTTGTAAATGATGGGCCAGCCAGGGAGAAAATGGATGGAAAGAATTATGTGCATGATAAAAAAATAAAGGATGGTGGCCTGGGTTGGATTGTAGTGGAAAGTTTGTAATCTAAAATTGTAATCCGTAAAAACCACTAATTCATTGGGACAGAAAATAATGTGGTTAGTAATTGATCTTCAGAGTTATGGTAGTTATTAATAATGTAAGGCATATTTTTATCAGTAAGAGACTTTACTACACTAGGAAGTCATATCATTATCACAGACGCCTTATACTGTCACACAAGTTGCAATATTAATCAGGGTTACAGCGAATAAATAACATAATGCATAAATCACTCCTTAAATTTATGATTGTAAGAGGGGAAAAACACAGTAGATAAAACATAATAAATAACAACACTGTCTGTTTAGAGAGAGGTAATGCCTGAATAAATGAAAAAGTTAAATTATAATGATCTCCGGACAATGTTCATATGTGCTGTTTATATCCTGGCAAAAAATTTTAAAGTAATTTATGTATTCCTTAACTAATTTATAATTCATAATCGTAGAAGTTCAGACTTAAACATAAGGGGGAGGTACAGTACAGTGTTGTTAAATCTGGTGCTACTGATTCCTCCAAACTATTCCAGGCAACAGACCACCATTATTTTTGCTAATCTGGTCTATAGTTTCCTGACATAATATTATGTTGGATAAGTCAACTCTCTCTTATGTTCCAAAAGTGTACAATAACCCTAAGTGACGATGAGCGACGTTACATTCCATGTGAACGGATACATTTTTTACCACTATACAAAACAAAACAATAGCACTTTATAATAACAATAATGACAACCTTACTAATGCCACCAACATCAACAAAAACACGTTACCGGTAGAAATACAGGATATGAAGTGAACAATGTGACAACAATAGACCATATATGTGTGAAATCTATGACACCCTGCATGTCTCACTCTCTCTCTCTCTCTCTCTCTCTCTCTCTCTCTCTCTCTCTCTCTCTCTCTCTTTCTCTCTCTCTCTCACACCATACCAGGCCAGCACCAGGACCCATTCAAACCCCCATTACACACTTAAATGGCCAGCGAAACTCCCGAAGACAACACTACAACACACCCACACCTACTCAGAACCACCAGGACAAACTAGAACCAGCCAAGAATGCACCACACCCACTAACACTACTAACCACTAAAACCCGCCCTCGCACCCATGCACCATCACTAACCACAAATAAAACCCACATCAAAAAAGTCAAATCTAACATATATACAGTATATATATATAATCAAACACAGGCCCTCTCCTCCTTTCCTCTCCTCACCTCTCTCTCCTCCCCTCTCCTCCTCCTCTCCCCTGCCCTGCTCTTAAGGCCTCTAAAACCCGCCCAGAGAGCCGGCCGGTATCCTGTTCAAAAGACCGCCCCCATGCCGTCCTCAGTCGCACGCTGTCCGAGTATGTAAATGAACTAGTGGATTTTTTTTTCTCACTCTCTCCCTCCCTCTCTCCCTCCATCTCTCTCTCCCTCCCTCCCTCCCTCTCCCTCTCTCCCTTCCTGACCGGAGCGGCGGAGTGGGATCAGGTGACACTACGGCCGCTGTCAAAATGTTATATAATGCCACAGTGCCGTATGCAAATTAGTGCCAGATGCCGAGTGCCGCCAGAACACGCACACACACACACACAGACACACTCACTCCTGACGGACTAACGCAGCTGAAGGGGGAAGAGAGGCGGGGGGGGGGGGAGAATAGAGAAGGGGAAGAGGGTGAAGGGAAGATGGGCGGGGGGAAGTGGGAGATTGGTGGGGGGAAGGGGGAGATTGGTGGGGGAAGAGGAGGAAGGGAAGATGGGCCGTGGGAAATGGGGAAGGGGACGAGGGAAGACGAAGGGGAAAGAGAGGGGGTGGAAGAGTGAAGGAGGAAGAAGGGATAAGAGGGAAAGGGAGTAAAGAGGAGATTCAAGAGCTTCGAGATGAAACCAAGAGGCGAGTGTAGTGTAATAATTAAGAGGCTCGTCGGTGTCACATTTCCAATATAATGAACAACGACCCAAGGCTTCCTAAATAACCTTCTCTTTTCTATCCTTATCTTCCCTCACCCACTACGACGAACGAGTCTATGGGTGTTGGTGATGGTGTGCAAGTGGGATACGACGATGACCCCATATATAGACACACAACACAGTCATCATCGTACCGGGCCATCGTCTACACCATGGGTATTCATTCTTGCCTATATATATATAAGATCCACTATTTACGACGAGTGGTGTTGGAGTTTGAGACTATTATTATTATTATTATTATTATTATTATTATTACTCATCATGACGAATTAAACGACCATCAGATAGTCATCATTTATTTATTTTCCTATTTTGTAATCATTCCGCCGATAAAACTTACGAAATAACACGAATCATTTTACGTTTTATAAATCTTTAGTTGAGGGAAAACATACGCAACTCTAAAAAAAAATGTTTAATTCTCTCGTAGTAAAACCCACATTCATTCGACATTTTGTTCTGTTTATTAGCTGGTCACGTGAGCTACTTTATTGTGTTGGTAATGAGTGTAATGAGTTGACACACACACACACACACACACACACCTCAAAAAATGTCCAACTCTTACGAACATAAATTTTTCTTTTCCATTATCCTGTTTATTAGTTATTCAGATGTGTGTGTTTTTTCTTTTTTTGTGCGTGTTTGTAATGAGTGCGTGTGGTGTCCGGTAGAGGGCTAGAGGGAGGCCGCTGGTAACGAGCCAAGGAGACTTTTGGTAACCGGATCCGACCGAAATGAGAAGAGTCAGATGGGAACCAAAAATAGGCATAGGAAAAAGTAATAGGCATATATATACACAGAGAATACGAAGAATAAATTAATAGCAGGGATCACCAAACAAAAGCTAAAATTTACTCGGAGTAGAAAAAGAATAAATAATAAAGTTAGCCAAACTAAAAACAAGATATTATTATTATTATTATTTTTTTTTTTTTTTTTTTTATAAAGTTGATATGGAAACTATGGTAATATAGAGAATTTTAAAAAAAGGGAGAAAAATGGACAGAAATAAAATAATCATTATGCAAATCGAGGCACTAAGAGAAAATGGGAAATTATTAGAAATTTTATAGATAAAAAAATAATCACAAAAATAATCGACAAAAATAAATGAATGATGGTAACCTTAGACACACACACACACACACACACACACACTCACACACACACACACACACACACACACACACACAGAAGAAATAAACGAAATAATGCACTGTACACACACACACACACACACACACACAGACGAGGAAATGATGGAAGGGAGTAGAAAAAAATGAGTATAAGAGGAGGGAAAAAAGTCTGAGAACGGATGGTTGTGGTAATGAGAGTCAGATGTAGGATGACAAAAGCTCTCTCTCTCTCTCTCTCTCTCTCTCTCTCTCTCTCTCTCTCTTGCTGGTCATAATGTACAGTACTTTCGGTATGTGTGTGTGTGTGTGTGTGTCTTGTTATAAACGTATGTATGTATTTGCAGTACAATCTCTATCTCTCTCTATCTCTCTTACTCACCCGCTCATCGACCTCTCCCCCCTCACTCTATCTATCCCCTTCTCACTCACCCACACCTCTACTCCCTCACCGCCCCCCACCCACCAACCCACCTCTTTAGCCCCCTACCCTCCCCACCACCTCACATTACCATCACTATAAATCCCATATCATTTTGTATTGCAGCCAATGACACATATAGCAAATTTAAACCAATTCTTCTTTTTAATATGCATATAATTCCCATATCACTCTGAATTACAGCCAATAAAATATAGGCACGTTTCAAATATACACCGCTTCCTTTTTTTTACATATATAAATTAATCTAATACACCGTCCGTGGCATTTGCAGTCAATGACAAATATACTAAATTCACATCAATTCTTCTTTTTAATATGTTTATAAATACCATATCACTTTGTATATTTACGACCAATGACATATGGAGCAAATTCACACCAATCTCTATGTTACCTTTTATACATTTAGGCTACGGGTATATAAAACGTATGGACAGCGAAATATGTGTACAAATAGACACACATACGAACATACTATACTACTCATACACATAGGCACTCATATGAACACTCATATGCAATCGGCATATATACATACATACATACACACCTACACTTACGTACACACACACATATTCATACATACATACACACCTCTAACACGTATGGAAAACGAGACATGGTGTGTACTACAACAACAACAACAACAACAACAGACTGGAAAGATAGACTGGTTATTAAATGAACACGAGACATGACGCGCACCGCTCAACATTCGACCTCATTGATTCATATATATTTTTGTTTCGCCGTTTATTGCCGTAGCTTGGCGTGGCGTGGCGTGGCGTGGCGTGGCGTGGCTACCATGTCAGGTCATCCAACACCACCTCCACCCTCCCCCTCCCCCCCACCCCCACTCAGGTCAGCGTTATAATGCCCCGCGGTGTCAATCGGTGTCACTTGGAGCACGCACTTTTTATCCTGGTGCCCCCCTGCCCCCCCACCCTGTCCTCCGTGGTGCCCCCCCTTCCTCCTCCTCCTTCCCCTCTTCTCCGGTTCTCTTTCACCTGACACGCTATATCATTCATACATCTCTCTCTCTCTCTCTCTCTCTCTCTCTCTCTCTCTCTCTCTCTCTCTCTCCTGGATTTAGTTTCCTATATTTTATCTTGTATTCATTTTTCAATCTATGATGTAGTTCTATTTCTTTATCAATCCATCATGTGTATTATATTCTCTCCAAATGGATAATATTATCTATCCATTCAATCATTCACTCACTCCACTAACATTCTATTCCATCTCACATTCACTAGCCTCATTTCTTTTTCATCATCTAACTCTCAACATGCATTCATTCGACTCCACCACACTCTCTTCCCCTCACCCCACCTCACCCCACTCCCCACCTTTCCCTTCATCAAGCTCTAAAAATTCACTCCACTTCACCACACTCTCTTCCCACTCCCCACGCCGTCCCCACTCTGCCACCCACTCACCACCTCTCCCTTACTTAATAAACACTGTGGGTACATGTTTCAACTATAGATTTTAATAAATATCACATGGACTGGGCTTATAAAACAAAGGTATGATGGATAGTGATGCGAGGTGGTGTTGAGTTTGATTATTATGACGACGGTGGTGGTGGTGGTGGGGACAAACGTGTGTGTGTGTGTGTGTGTTTGTGTGTGTGTGTGTGGTGTGTTGTGTTGTGTTGTGTGTGTGTGTTGGTTGCAAAGGATAAATATTATAACACACTTAAGTTTAGTCATTCCTACACAAATATATACCTGGCATTCTATTATATTATTATATTCTGTGTTTCGCGATGTACTTCTGGTGCATCATAACTGCTAATCTTGAATGTAAATAAAAAAAAAGTCGATATTAAAAAGATAAAGTTAATAAAAAATGTAGAGTGCTTGAGAGATACAGGTGAGAGGGAAGGGTATAAAGAGAATCAATTAAAAAAGTAATAAAAGAAACCAATAAATCTTGTTTCGTATGGATGAATGAGGAGAGATTCAGGGGATCACGAGAGGCTCAACTAATTCCAATAACTATTAAAAAAAATAAAAAGCACCTCTTAAATAGCACATATAATTTTATATAGTATTAACCTTGCAATGAAATGAACACTAACGAGGACGTGTGCATGACAGACACTGAACGTCGGGCTGCAATGGCGTTCGTTTCAGCAGCGATAGTGTGATAGCTTAACAAGTCATGCAGTGAACGGGTGCGATAGCCATTGGGTTGGGCTTTGATAGGAGCTGACTGCAGTAACAGCTAACGAGCGATATTAAACGCCACGGTGGCAGTACTCTGTGACGATGATAGAGTGATTGATGCTGAAATGTGCACTAGATTTAACAGCAATGGTTCAGTGTCTCTAATGCCACGTTGATTCCCTCTGCTTGTTGGGTTTTATGCACGTGCAGTTTATTGGCTGGCAGAGCTTTAATTGCATTACAGCATTAATTTTTATATCAATGCAATATGTCTGTTTAATTCCTCATTTTTTATGCTATCACAATCTAATATTAGGACGACACGACATTTTATTTACTCTCCCCTAATGATTTTAATGTATTTTTTAACATGAACATTGTAATGACTACCACAACTAAAACCCTGGAACAACACACTAACAATATTAACTAACTATATCTGCCTTCATTGTCCAACCAACAACTAAACTTCAACTACAACCATTATTATCACTGCCAACTATATATACCAACATTTTGTACTCTCCTCATCCACATAATTTATCAACTTCACTTACCACCATCACCATCATCACTTTTAACAGCATCTGATCTACCACCATCAAAGCCACCACCATCGCAACACACATATAATAATAATAACATCTGTCTTACTACCATCAACAACACCAACCACCACTATATACCAACACCGCAACACATATAAATATAATAATAATAATAATAATAATATCTGTTTTACCACCATCATGACCACCACCACCACCACCACCAATATAGCAACAACAGTGCACCAACATTCGTGCTGTTTCAACTACAACTATTTCTGGGCATCACACGCGGCCATTGTCCTCTGATCAGGCCAGCCATGCACCCCTACCAGAGCCCTACCAACAATTCTCTCAAGGCTATCATCACATTTAATCGACCCACCACCACCACCATCACTATACCACTATATGCATACCACCGACCTTCCAACATCTTCATCATTCTTCGGTTACCCTCGGCTTTGGGGAGGAGAGAGGAGGAGGGACACTGGCTGGGAAAGGATGGTGGATATGCAGCTTAGGAGAGGAGAGGGAGGGATGGTGGAAAAGGAAGGGGAAAAGGTGATAGGGAGAAGTATGGATAGATAGGGAAAGAAGAGGGTGAAAAGGAGAGGATAGAGTTGCACAGGAAGGAAGAGGAAGGATTGAAAAGGGAGGAGAAAAATATGAAAAGCGAAATATGGATGAAAAGGAGAAGACAGGGATGAAAAGGTAGAAATATAGTTTAAAACAAAGGGGAAAGTAAGAAAAGAAGAAAAGAGAAGTAAATGATGTGAGGGGATAAACTCTTCCTCCTCCTCTCCTCCCATCTTGGCATTCCTCCCCATCCCTCCTTCCCCTTGTGAGGTATCGGTGGTCGACTACCCCTTGTTGGACTCACTAGATAACAATCAGGAAACACTAGACGGACAAGGATTCTCTCTCTCTCTCTAGGAAGGAGCAGAGTAAGGAAGGATATTTTCCCTCCCTCCCACTCTAGTAAGGAGAGGAGAGAGGAGGAATATTGCCTTTCTCTCCCTCTGACATGAGCAAGATGTGGAATATATTAAGATAAGGGACATACTGTAGAATCTTTACTTCTTTATAGTTTTTTCTCATTTTTTCACACTTCCACACTAACATGCATACACAGTAGCAGCCAAACGTGAGCACAACAGAATATTAACCTTCACACACACAATTCTTAATATAATTATGCATGAAGCACGCACACTTGCCCTTGCATGCAGATGTATAAAATTCATTGCAGCACAAACATGTACATTATACAATATACTCACAAACAAATGAGGAAAATACACACGTATTAACATAAACCTTAATAAACACACACGTATATACATATACACACACACAAACACATACAAATATAGCCCACACATATATAATCAGTTACACACACTCATTAAGCATTCACACACAATATATCCGAATACACACACATATGAAATCTAATACACACACACACACAAATAAGAGGAGCCGCATGTTGGGTTTGGTGACAAGTCGGTGAGTTGGTGAACTGGTGAGCGTGACACAAACACCTACATCTTCATTATCAACAACTTCACCATGTCAGAAGGAGGAGGGGGAGAAGGAGGAGGAGAGGTGCTGATAGGGGTGAGGAAGGAGGAGGGGTGAGGAAGGAGGAGGGGTGGTGATGGGGTTGACAGGGAGATGGAGAAGAGGTGATAATATAATAATAATACCGTACTTGCTGCCATCACTAACTGCAAAACCCCCCTCCTCTTGTTGTCCTCTTCCTCCTCCTCTTCCTCCTCCTCTTCCTCCTCTTCCTCTTCCTCCTCCTCCTCCTCCTCCGTGTAAATCCTGGTCACCCCCCCACCCCCACCACTACATGTATCACCATCAGTCAGTCATTCTAGGTCTCATAATATCTCCCATCTTTCTTCTCTCCATATATCTCTTACTTAAGCATCTCTCCCACCACCAGGCACCACCAGTTTCTTCTATAGGTCCTACCCTCCCTCCCTTCACATCTTCTCTCACTCCTCATTCGACTTCCCTCTTGTTATCTTTCTCTCTACTCACTCTCTCTCTCTCTCTCTCTCTCTCTCTCTCTCTCTCATCACCACCACCAGTACCAACCAGCCTTACAGCCTCCTCCCTGGCGGCCTTAAATTCCATCTGTCTTATCCATCTTTTCCCCTCAAGCGTAGAAAAAAACAACAACATAAGACTGGCAAAAAAAAAAAAGAGGAAAAAAAAAAAAGATCGCTCCAGATGACAAAAGCAAAACGCATTTCCATCCATCGCTCCCCCCACGGCTCTTCAGATTATGGCGCTGGATCCTTTTAAAGCCTGGGTCTGAATGCGATCAGAATCCATCCCTTTTGGGTCGGATCAAAAGTCACTTATAATGAATGATCTATGGCGGGAAAGGGTTGGAGCGGCTTTAGGGGAGACTGCGGTCGGTCGGTCGGTCGGTCGGACGGGTGGTTAGTGGGTGGTGGTGGTGGTGGAAGGAAGGAAGGAGGGAGATGATCAGGAGGGAGAAAAGTACCTGTGTGAAGAGTGTAGAGAGAAGGGTGCTTGGATGAGGGAAGAAGAGGAGAGGAGAGAGGTGCTTGGAAGTGGGAAGAAAAGAGAATTAAGGAGAGAGGTGCTTGAATGAGGGAAGAAGAGGGGAGGAGGTAAGTGTAGGAAGAAGAGGATGGAAGAGGATAGAGGAGAGTAGGAGAGAAGTGTAGGGAAAATGATGTAGTAGGGAAAGAGAAAGGAGAGAAGAGTATAAGGGAATGAGAGAAAGAGTGAAGGAGAGGGGAGAAAAGGCGTGTGGGGATGTTTAGGAAAAGGAAGGAAGAAAGTAAGGAAGGAAGGAAGAAAGTAAGGAAGGAAGAAAGAAAGTAAGGAAGGAAGGAAGGAAGAAAGTAAGGAAGGAAGAAAGTAAGGAAGGAAGAAAGTAAGGAAGGAAGATGGTATACTGGGTGAGGGAGAAGACAAAAGAAGTGATAATGGATGAAGAAGGATAGAAGAAAGGATGATATGAGTAAGAGTGAGAAGAGAGAAAGGTGAAAGATGATGGTAAAAGAGGTGAAGGAGATGAAAGAAGATAAAGAAAGAGAAATATGTTATATACAAGAAGGGGATGAAAGAAGATGATATTATAGGAATGAAGGAGAGGAAATAAGAAGATGGAGTGAAAGAGAGGAGACAAGAAAAACAAGATGAAATGGATGAGGGATGGGAGAGGGAAAGAGAGGATGGGGAGGGAAAGAGAGGGTGGGGAAGGGTGTGGTGGGTGGGGAAGGGAAAGAGAGGGTGGGGAAGGGGGGATTGATGGAGGAAGGAGGATTAACTTAAAGTGGGAGGTCTAGAGAGAAAAGGGGGGAGGGACTGGAGGAAAAAAGTGTACTGGAGAGAATAATGAAAAGAGAAAAGTGGAAGACTGGAAATATATCAAGGAGTAATTTGGAGGAATGGGTAAAACTGGAGAAAATAGGGAGAACTCGAGAGAAAATGGAGAGAACTGGAGAAAATGGGTTTAATTGGAGAAAAAATGGGGAGAACGAAGGAAAACGGGAAAAAGCAGAATTAAACGACGAAAACAGACAGACAGACAGACAAGAGAGGTCGATGGATTGTAGAGCGAGAAATGAGGTCGATGGATTATATAAAAAGATGAGAAGGGACGAGAAATGAAGCTATTGAATTCACACACAAGAACTGTTCTAATCCTCACAACACACACACACACATACACACACACACACACACACACACACACACACACACACACACACACACACACACACACACACACACAAGTACAACGTAATTATCAGGAGTATCATGTATAGTATCATTATTATATTTAAAGCATTTTTGTGAATTTATATTTTATTTTACTAGATTGCAATTTCTCACATTCTCCTCTTTTCTTCTATTTGCTGTTAATCTTTGGCTATCGTCCAATCCAAAGGGGAGAGTCTGATTCGTACCTCTTTCTATCTTGAGCCTCCGTGGTCTTTTTATCAGACCAACTGCGCTGTCACTCAACCTGTGTCGATCCAAAAACTCCCAGACTTCATAATATCTTGCACGAATCTATTTCCTTGTCTAGCCGGTCGGTGTTTTAATATAACTTTAAGTGGAAGCTCCTCATCCCAACCACACAAACACACACACACAGTATATACACGCGCAAACATCTCCGTACACATACAAACACACATACGCCCATTCTTACAAACATACGTACATATTCAACTGTTCTCTCTCTGTCACACACACACACACACACACACACACACACACAAACACACGTACATACTCAACTATTCTCTCTCTGTCACACACACACACACACACACACACACACACACACACACAAAGCACCCCTCTGCCAAATAAGTCACGTCCGCATCCTCATAATATTAACTTGTCATCTTGATAATATACGACCGATTGTTCTTCCGCCCTTCTTCCCGGTCAGAGTCTGGCGAGTTACTTACCAGTGAGATTTATGTCTCATGATTACATAAAAAAAGCAACATAGGGTCATCAACACTCGTCGCAGCCTTGTTACTTGGGATCCGGAAACCATCTGAACCAATCCCGTATTTATAGAGAGAGAGATGGAGGTTCAGATAGGTAGCCGAAAGTCCCAAGGAAATATGACTAAAATTCAGATGGGCAAGGGAAAGAGTGGAAGGGTGAGAGATGAAGGGAACTGTGAGGTAGGGAATGGGAAATGAGGCAAAGGAAAAGGTGGCGATGGAAGGAAAGGGAGAAAGAGAGTGAGGGAGAGAGGGAAGCAAGAAGGTAGAGAGGGAGAGAGAGATGGAAGGAGAGGGGGAGACAGGGAGGGAAAGAGGGAGGCAGGGAGGCAGGGAAAGAGAGAGGGAGGTAGAGAGAGAGAGAGATGGAGGGAGGGAGAGAATGAGATATGGAGGGAAGGAGGGAGAGGTGAGGAATGTTCGTCTTTCTACAGCCAGCGCCTGGCAATTGTCAACCAGAAGATGTAAGCCGGGACTGACGCCAGCAGGGGGAGGGGAGGGGAGGGGAGGTGGAGGGGGCAGAGGTAGGAAGGGGGGCAGAATGGAGGGTGGAAGGGAGTGATATAGGTGGGAGGGTGTAAGACAGGGAGGCAGGGGGAGGTAAAGGTGTGAGGAAGCATGATACATACAAGAGGAAAATAGGGATAATAGTTTCGAGATAGAGAGAAATTGAATAAAGAAAAATAAACACGAATATATATATATATATATATATATTTAAGGAAGGAAAATATGAAAGCAATCTAATGAGAAAAAATATTTGAGAAGACAACGAAGTGATAACGAAGAGGGAGTGGAAGATTGAAGGCACTACAGAATCTGAAGAGCAAAGGGAGGGGAAGGAAGGGGAGGCCAAGGAGAAGGCAAAGGAGAGTGAGATAAGAGAATGGCAGGTGGTGTTGGAGGGAGGGAAGGAGGGAGGGAAGATGGGGGGGTGGTGGTGAGGAGAGACCGTGGAAGACACCTTTATCCCTTCCCATTATCCTCCCCTCCTTTCCCATCACCTTAAACCCCTTTGTCATTACTTTTCCCCATCACATTCTCCTCCTTCCCCCTTTCTTTATTTTCCATGACGTAATCCTCTTTACCCCTTTCCTCTCTTTCCCTTTTCCTATGTTCTTACCACCTTGCTCATCATTTCAGACCCATTCTTCTTCTCCTTTCCCATCCTATTCATTCTCCTTTCCCCCTTTTTTTTTTTACCATGATATAATCCTCTTTCCCTCCTCTCCCTTTCTCTTTCCTATTACACTATTCGTCTGATCTTACCTCCTTACCCGTCATCTCTATTTTTTATCCTCCCTTCCCATCATATTCATTCTCCTTCCTTCCTTCCTTTCTTTTTCACTCACTCTCTTTCCTTTTCTCATCACATCATTCCTACCTTATTTCCATCTTGTCCATCATCTCAGTCCCTTCCATCCCCTCCTTTCCCTTCATGTAGTCCTCTTTTCCGCTTTCCCTTCCCCATCATTAATTCATCTTTTCTCATTACCACTCTCCATCTCATCACCAATATTTTCTTCCTCCTTTCTATCATCGTCTTTTCCTTTCCTATTTAATCGTATCTTGTTGGTAAATTGGAGAGCTACTGATTCCTCCTAACAATACCAGAAAACAGACGTCCTCAAAGGCACACTAATAGGGGATCTGTTTCGTGGCATAGTTAGCAGGAATCGGAGACCTTCCAATTCACCAAAATAAGAATCTCCCGCTAAGCATCGTCTTCAGCAATGTATCTTTTAATTCCTTATATCCATCACCCCAACCAAACTTTATAAATATTATCCCACTATCAAGCAACGTCTTCTGAATCAACAACTAAACCTCCTCTTCCTTCTTCTCAAAACTGCCCCCTTCCCATCCCTTCCCCTTACATCTATCCCCATCAATACTACCCCCCTTCCTCTTCGATAGACTATTTCCCCTCTCTACCCTCAATTCCTCCTTCCCATCACCCTCCTCCAAGAACATCCCTCCTCCTTCACTCTCCCCATCACATTCTATTAGGCTTAACCCCTTCCCAATCACCATCCTTTCCCCTCTGCCTTCTTCTTTTTCCTCTACAGTACAACACCTCTCCCTACTCTCACTCTCCCCCTTCAAGTTCCTTCCTCCAAAAACTAGCTGCTCTCACCAGGGCGTGTAAAGATTAATTATGAGCTCCCCGGGCGCCTGAGCATTGATGGCGAGTTTTAATTGCCAAAGTTGTGTCATCGTCACCCCGAAGCCCCTCCTACCCAACTACCACAGGACACGGGGAAAGTAGTAGGGAAAAAACAGTGGCTAGGATTTTTTCTCTGTTGGTCGGTGTGTTCGTGTTCGATTTCTCCGTCTGCTTTCTATAGTGTTACTCAATTGATTCTTTGAGTGGATTGGCTGGAGAGAAAATTCTGATGGTACAGCAAATAATATTTAGTTCGTATTAAGTTCCTAGAAGGAATAGTGAAAGGTAAAATAGCTTCTCACTTTGATGGAAGAAGAAGGAGGGAAAGATGTTGAGAATGATAGAAAGGGATGGTGTGATAAAAAAACACAATAACCTCAACTGTTGATGTGAACTAAAACTAGAATTGTTTCCTCGTAAATTGCCCTTATCAACCCAAAATTTATCAGCTAACAAGATGATTAATATAATTTTAAAAAATGCAGCCTAATCAACATGATCTGAATTGACTTTACTCAGTCTAATCCAATCTAACTTAATCCGGCCCAACCACACTAAACTAAAACAAGCCACGGACCACAAAACTGAAATGACCTTAATCCAACCTAATCTAATTTATGCATCTTATAAGAAATAAATAAATAAAGAACATTCCCTGAACCGTGATATACTTTGGAACATTGTGATCTGCTCTCATCCAAGGCCTCCAGGGGGTGACGGGACGATGTTGAAGCTGTCTGACCTCCCTGTTCGATGAGAAGGAGGAGGAAGGGGAAAGGTAGGAGAAAGGGGGAGTGGGGAAGGGAAAAGAGTAAGAGGTATAGGGAGGAAAAAGGAGTAGTACAATAGGATATATATACAGCATAAAAAAATACTGTATTATATTATATAGATACGAAAAGAGAGAGAGAGAAGAGAGAGAGAGAGAGAGAGAGAGAGAGAGAGAGAGAGAGAGAGAGAGAGAGAGAGAGAGAGAGAGAGAGAGAGAGAGAATATATCTGATGCTGAGTGAGGGTGACGGGTGTATGGGTGGGAAGGGCAGGGAGTCACCCCTACACCACCCATAAAAATAAACATATTAACAAGACCTTCGCCCTTTCACCCCTTCCCTTCTTAACCCTTTGGCACCGACAGTGACCTGATCCCCTTCTGTCTTCAAGGACCCCTCCCTCCCTCCCCCCTCCTTCAGTTCTCCACTTTTTATTCTTTCTTCGCCACCCTATCTTTTTCCTTACAGGCTCATTACTATAGCATTCTCTTTCTTTACTCACTCCTTTATCTCAAACTCTTTTTCGTGTCTTTATCTCCCTATCATCTTTTTTCGGTCTTTCTCTTTCTATTTTTATTTATTTCACACTATTCTTTCAATCTTCTCCATCGCATTCCCTTGTTTATCAAAATACTCTTATTCCTTTTACTTCATCAATATCTTCATATCTTCTTCCAATCTTTATTAATATTCTACTTTCATTTCTCTTATTCAAAATTTTATCTGAGTACCCCTTCTCTTATTTTAATAATGCTCTTTCCATTTTTCTACCCACCTCCAAATTCCCTTTCCCTCCTTTTCTTCTTTTCCTCGTTATCAGAATCCTCCTCGCCTTCCCTCCCTTCTTCCCTGCTTTATCAGTGTCCCCGTGCATGACATTCGTTACGCCATCTGTTCACTCGTCTTGGATTTCATGAGGATTTGGAATTCCTTTTTTTTATGGGATTTGCTGCGGGCCGGAGTTGTTTAGAGTGCCTGGGGGATTGTGGCAGGGAGGGGGGAAGGAAGGGAGGCAAGGGAAGGGTAGGGTAGAGCAGGGATTGAGGGAAGGGGAGGGCAGGGATAGAGGGAAGGGGAGGGCATGGATGGAGGGAAGGGTTGGGAATGGACAGAGTGAGGGTAGGGTAGGTAGGGTAGGCTAGGGAAGGGAAGGGAGAAGGGCAAGGGAGGGAGGGGAGGAGGGACAGTGGTAGTGGGAGGGGAGAGGCATCAGCAGATCCTGAGGGGGCAAAAATCAACGTGGGAGTTCCGAGAGGGTCTGTTGTTAGAGTCGAAAACCCCAGCCTTCCCTTCACCACATTCACCCTTACATAGTCGTCGCGTTTTGTAGCCATTATGTACCGTGACCAGGACTTTATGCCGTCAACCTCGCGACAATGGCGGGGCAACAACAGCGAGTCCTCCGGGGGATGGAATTCGACAAAGAGGCAGCAGAGGCGTTTGTTACCGGGAGAAAAAAGCACTCTAGACTTATGTACACAAATGCCAGGATTCGAGTCACTTCACAGCTCCATAAACAAACCCGGTGTTTTTTTCTCTCTCTCTTATTTTATTATATTTATTCTGGTCGATGGAGACTGCGGACTGAAGAGGGAGAGAGTTATGGTGGTGGTGAGGGGGGGTGGGAGTGTTGTTGTTGTTTTGGTGATATTAGTGGTTGTGGTGGTTGTGGTTGTGCTGATTATGGTGATGGGGGTTGTTTTGATGGTGGTTGTAGTGGTGGTGTGGTTGGTGATGTCTGCAATATGCTTCTTATTCTTGGTATAATCAAATCGTATCTATTCATTATGATTAGGCAAGCTTTGGGATTATTATTAGTGACAAGGGACCAACACAGTACTTGACTTGATTTGACTTGACTTGACTTGACCATCTCACATACCCATACACCAGTCCACCTCACGTCAGCCCTACAGCATAAAATACACACACACACACACACACACACACACACACACACACACACACACACACCACTTCAATTCACATCACCCCTGCAGCATAACACACACACACACACACACACACACACACACACACACATACACACACACACTTCACCTTGCATATAATACCCACCTCATCATCCCAGTCCCACATACCCACCCCCACTCATCGTTCCACACCGACCTGGTCATCATCCCGTGAGAGGGGTCCTTGTCACAGGTGGGAGGGGGAAGGTGATTGGCCCAGACAGATGGCGCCCAGGACGTACCCAGCAAACCCTCCCTCTTGATGGTGGGTGTGGGCACGAGAGAGGATGAAAGAACACAAGTAACGAGTGTGTGGTATGAAAAATCCTCATTAATTTATATGTGGAGGCGACAGACTTAACGAAAATATGAACAGTTACGAAGAACAAAAACTAAAGTGGCGATTGGAATGAAAACTGTCAAACCTAATTTATTATTTCGTAAAAATCATGGAAAACGCAACAGGAAATATACTGAAACATCAGTAGCATTTCGGACGAATAATAACTCTTTCATTAATATTAGTAGTATAATTGTTTGATGAAATTGTATGAATGGAGTGCAAGTACAATATACCGTAAACTTGTATGATATTTACCGATTAATTAATTACCAGAAAAGATTACTAACATCACAACATTATTAACCAATGAATCACACATACAATCCATAATAATATGAAATAGTAGTTCACACTACATTTCATTTCCTGGCGTCTACATGTCTACCTTTTTTGTTCCTACACTACCGGTACACTAATTTACACACGGGATCCCCTCGCCTTCTATACCGCAAACAGACCACCGACGCTGTGCCTTCCCGTCTCAATTCCCAGCCATCTGACAGTCCCACAATCTCCCCCCGCATTTTTACTGGCTCCTCACAACTCCCAAATTCGGCTCCAGGACGGTGGGATGGAGAAATCTGTGGTGGCAGGGAGATAATATGTGGGAAGCAGGGTAAGAGGAGAGGAGAGAAGGGATGGGGAAAAGGAGAATAGATGTGTGGGAAGCAGGGAGAGAGGAAAGGAGAGGAGATACGGGAATGGGTAAGAGGAGAATGAATGAGTGTGGGAGGAGGGGAGGAAATAAGTGAGAGTAGTAGATGAAAAAAAAGAGAGAGTGTGTGTGCGCCCGCGCGCGCGCGTGAGTGTGTGAGAGAGCCAGCGTAGGCTATCTGTGTGTGTGGCGACGGGCGGGATTGGGATGGGGGGGGGGGGGGGGGGGGGGGGGGGAAGAAAGGGAGGGTAGCTGTTGTATCCAGTTACAAGCCTTTCAATCTTAAAACACACAGCGTGATGTAAACCTACGATAACCCTCACCCACCCAACCCACCCAACCAACCCACCAACCCCCTGCTGCCTGCCCTAGTCTCTGTCTGTTTATTGACGCGATAGCCAATGTTTTGAGGGCGCCTTATATGCTCAGATTCCGCTGCTGAAATATGATAGGGGATTAATCTTTCCTCTTTTATATAGAGGGTGTTTATGACTTCTTTTTTTTATTTAGAATGGAACATATGTATTGTACATATGTGGTCTTGGCTTTGCTACAACACTGATATTATTTATATTTCGTCTTGTTACTTTGACATATTAGGAAGGAAGGAAGGGAAGGGAAAAAAGGAGGGAGGGAGAGAGGGAGGGAGGGAGGGAAGGAAGGGAGGGAGGGAGGGAGGGAAAAAAGGAAGAAGGAAGGGAAATGAGGAAGGAAGGGAGGGAGGGAAAGAGGGAGGGATGGATGATGGATGGACATATGTAGGTAGGATGTAAAGAGAGAAAGCGAGTGAGAGTGGTCAGGGAGGAACAATGGAGATAGCGAGGAAGTGAGGGAGAGTGGAAGGGAATATGGATGGAGAGAGAGAGAGTGGGAACTATAAGGAGTCTTCACGGTACCCTCATATTTTTAGGCCAGCCAATCCTGACAATTATCCTCCTCACGATCACTCAACGCTATCAATGTTACTGATCCTTCCCTCCCTCCCTCAAGCTTTCTCTCTCCCTCACCAGTTTTTCTCTCCCCTCTTTCTCTCTCTCTCCCTCACCAGTTTTTCTCTCCCTCTCCTTCTAACTCTTCCTCTCTACGCTACTCTATAGTTTTTGTCATTATAATCTTTATTTATTATTTTTTTCCTATAATTTACTTTCATTTAACTGTTACGAAGATGCTATATTCTATACTTATATTGCTTTATCTACTCCTCGTTTGTGTCTACTATCATTAAACAACTGGAAAATTAATATTGCTTTGTATTTGTTACCACGTCTGGATAATTTACGTCGAGATGGTCCAGGTTGAAGGAATAATACACTTTTGGTTCATTAGCGTGCCTTGATTCCTCCAAAGTATGCCAGGAAACGAGACACACACACACACACACACACACACACACACACACACACACACACACACACCTCATTCTCTATAAATCCTCAGCAAGCTCCCTCTCCCCTCCCATCCATCTCATCACTCACCTCCAGTATCACGCGCAACAATCCCCACCAGAAGGTAAACACAAAAACAAAACAGCATCGCCCCGGGGGGTTTCAATAACAGTTCACCCCATCGAGACGGAGATCTGAGCCCACTTCAATCACTCACCCGGCCCGATCCTTCTCCTCTCTTATTAGACTCAATTGGATGGGGAGTGTGCTGGGTTGGTGGGTGGTCTTTGGTGGTCTTTCGTGGATGGCCTATACGAGGAGGGTTGTCATTATGGTGGTGGTGGTGGTTGTGGTTGTTGTGGTGGTTATAGGAACGGTGGTAACCTATGTGTGTGTATATGTGTGTGTGTGAAGTGATACTGTCAGAGATGAAGAGAGTAGCAGTAAAATTGTTTGCACGAGAGAATTAGATATTGATGGAGAGTAGAAAAATTATCCCGCATGATGAACGAAAAAAAAAAAGAATGAAAAGAAAATGTAATAAGATATAAGGAGTTAAATTTGGAGACAGATGAACATAATATACATAAATATAATTAAGATAAGGTCACAACGTTGTTACGATGAGTAAATGGATGATAATTACACACACACAGAGAGAGAGAGAGAGAGAGAGAGAGAGAGAGAGAGAGAGAGAGAGAGAGAGAGAGAGAGAGAGAGAGAGTTATGGAAGTTACGGTTCTAGTTTTCAATTATGTTTGGTGTTTTGCATTATATTTCACGTCTCTAAGTCCTTCACCCATAATATTAGTTCCACTGCAATACGATACTAAAATTACTCTCTCTCTCTCTCTCTCTCCTCTTTCTCTCTCCATATTACCCCACTCCATTCCCTCTCTCTAACCTAACTCCCTCTTCAATTCACCCACCCTTCACTCTCCATCCCCTCCCATCCTACCCTTCTTCTTCAGACAGCCCCTCCACTCCCATCGGTTCCCCTCCCCTCCCTCTACTTCCCTCTTCCTCTCCTCCTCCCTGTCAGCCTACCCACCAATCCTACCCCTCCCCTCCCTGGTGCCCTAACAGCCTCCACACATGGTAACCTTGACTCTCATCTTCTCTGATCAGTCATATTACCCAAGATGCCTCGAAATCCTTTCTTCCTCTCTCCTCCACCACGTCGCATCTTTGGTGAACATACAACAACAACAACAACAACAACAACAACAACAACAACACCAACACACTAATCTCTCAAAATCCTTTCTTCCCCTCTCCTCCACCACGTCCGCATCTTTGGAAAACATACAACAACAACAAATAAAACCACCAACACCAACACACTCCTCGTTCGACCTGGCCATGTATGTCACCACGACCCAACAACAGCACTAACTTGACCACATAGGCTACTCGGGTACTTATTTGTTGCTATGGGATGGAATGCAAGTCTGAGTTATAATAGTCAGGGAGCGAAAACTATGTCATATAAACTAACTACTTATACCATAGTCCTCCTTCCTTCCTTCCTCCTTCCTTCTTTCCTTCCCTCCATCCACTACCACAACTACCACCACCACCACAGAAGGCATTTGGCAACCCCCACGACATCCGCCTAACTTACTCCCCCGTCCTCCCGGTAATGGACCCAACCCCTTTTAATCTACTAGTGTCGGAAACATCGAGGCTCGACTTGGCTTTAACCACGACGAAATTGGTGCTTCAGCGAGTGGCCACACATTTACATACCCTTACCATCGGGGCTTCTCTTGTGATGGATGGATACCGTGGATGGCTGCTTCACTCGCTTTGGGATAAAAAAAACAAAACACACACACACACGATGGTAACGTTGCATTTGAGCGAAGTAAACAAACGAACGAGGACACGGACGCTTGAGTTGGGACGAGGGCTAGGCTAATCCGCCAATGGGCATCTTTTGTGGGTGAACACTTTTTAAGAAACGCGATACATGAACGGCCCACGAGTAAAGTCGAATGGAATGCACACTTACAATAATAATAACAATAACAATAATAATAATAATAATAATAATAATAATAATAATAATAATATTAATAATAATAATAATAATAATATTAATAATAATAATAATACCGATAATAAAAATAATTATCATTTTTACAATAAACACCAATGGAGATTTTCAACCTTTCCTCCCTCTTTGTAACCATTTTCCTTGTTCCTTTTCTCCTCCTTCCTCTCTCCCTCTTCATCAAATTCCTTATTCTCTCCCTCCTTTTGTCCTTCCCTCTTCCATTCCTCGTCTCCTCCTTTTTCCTTTTACACCATCCTCTTTTCTTTCTTTCTCTCTTCTTCCTCCTCCTCCTCTTCCTCACCCATTCACTTCCTCACTCATCCATTTCCACTTTCTCCTCGTTCTTCTCCTCCTCCTCCTCCTCTCCTTACCATCCCTCCTTCCTTCCACACCCATCTTCTCTTCTCACTTCCCTCAACACGGACTTTTTATAGAGGACTGGCTAATGCAATATCATGGTTCTTAGGCCAACCCAGAGAGACTGATCCGACAGAATTTTAGCGTATTTGCATAGAAGGATCCATATACACTTTGCCATCGCCTCGTGGACGCAGAGATGGGCAGGAGAGATTGGGAGTGAGGCGATGGAAGGAGAAGATTGGGAAAGATGATTGGGGAGGGATTGGAGGGACGATGGGGAGGGCATATAGGTGATGGGAGGAAACATCAGGTGATTGG